>QFDD01002848.1:0-23108 GCA_006871305.1 Vachellia collinsii | reverse complement strand
CTATTTGCAATATGCCATATTCATTAATCATCATTTGCTTGCAGGTAAAGTTTATAATTTATGTCGGGCAAAAAAAAGATTATAATTAATTTATGGGTTGACGAAACAATGTTCAAACTTAAGTATTTGTATAAAATATTTATCTCATACTAAAATTTGTAGATGATAAGGAATTCTTTAAAACATGGAAAATAATAATGTTAGTGTGTTGGACATACCTCTTTAATAGTAAACCAATGTTGGATAGTGTTCTTAAGGTTAGTCATCCAAATATCTGTATGATGTTCAAATATATTCTCTACTTGAATACTTTTAAGTAGTGGGGTATGGATGGCTCCTGGACAGAACATTGTGAGGTGGGGACACTCTCTTATAGTCACACGTTTTAATAATGAAAAGCTAAAAGTATAATTGTGGCTGCAAAATCTTTTCAATCTTGTTAGACAAAGAAGTTCCAAAAACTCTAGTTTGATGAAAAGGATTTCCTTATCCTCTTCATCCTCTTTTTCCTGCTTTGTAATAATTTCCTTTATTTGATGGCAACAATTGATTGAGAGATGCCTAAGATGAACCAAACTTCGAGCAGCTGATGATGTCATCAAAGTGGTCAACCCTTTACAGGATTTCACTTCAAGATCTGTGAGATTGAGTGGCGTAACCACTGAAGAAGACTCCATCTCTTTACAATCATTTAAATCTTCAAAATCAAACACCATCTCTAACATGTGACATTCGCTGACTTGCAGCCTTTCCAAGTTGTTTAAAGATTTCAGCACGTGAAAGGGCACTGATTTTAGTGAGCCACAACTTTTCATAATCAATATTTTCAAGTTGCTGAATGAGTTGTGTAAAAGTTGCTTATCCCATATCAATAAAATTGACTTATTTAATAAATTGGATAATTCCAATATCTCTAATTTTGGAAGCAACACCTGTTGAAAGAAAGTATTATTAGTTGAAAATAAGTTATAATCTATAGGCTTGTTTTTTATGAAAGAACGTTTAAATGTCTTAAGTAAAGCTCTCGTCATCATCTACTACAACATGTTTTAAGATATTACAAAATGTTTGATTTGAAATTTCAAGTTCCAAAAAAATAATATAACAACAACAAAGCATGGTCCTACTAGATGGGGAGATTGAAAAAAATAATAAATTAAGTAATTAGAAAATGAAAAGAAATTGTAAAATACTATAGAAGCTAGCCTAATTCCAAAATAAGAAGAACAAAATAAGTAATTCTAGTGAATATAATTTTTGGAAAAACGAGGAAAAAAATAAGAACAAAAAAAAGAACATATTTTGGCCATATAAGTTTAAAATGAAGAAGTTATTGCAAGCTAACAAAAGAATAAAATTAACTTTTTTGGACCACCAAAAAGAAGAATAATTAAACTGATTTGAACATATACCTGATTATGATCGAAAAGTGATCTGAAAATGGTTTTGCATCTAGTATCAGTTGCTCTATCTTGGATGTTGAAATCCTCTATTTTCAATTTTAGTAGTCGATTGAGTTTTAATATTCTTAGTTGTTTGAATGTGATTCCCCCTTCCACATCTTCACTAGTCTCTTTCTTAACAATTTCTTCCAATTCCTCACAGTCATTTATCTCTAATGTTTCAAGATTCCCCAAACTCTTGGCAGTTGAATTTGTCACTAAATATACGAGCTGATGACATTTGGACACTTTCATCATTGTCAAATTATAATATGAAGCCAAGGATGGTGCATGTAATGGGAATATCTCCTCAAAGGAACAATCCTCCACATGAAGTTCATTCAGCTGAGGAAATCTTTCGAGCAATGTTACCCACTCATCATCAACAAATCCTTCTATGCCAAGAATTTCCACTTGAGGAAACTGGTCATTCTTTATCACGGTTGCATCATACTTATCTAACACCACCTCTCTTGATGCCACAAATCGCTGTAAAAAGAAAGTTATGGGAAACATATTATTCAATCACAACAACATTATTTAATATTTTGCACTAAAGTTTACAAGAAAGAAAAATCTCAATGATCTTGTTGCTCATCAAACAAGTGTTGAAAATTTTGATCTCATTAAGTTTTATGGTTAATCTTGGAAAAGAAATTAAATAACAATATCAACTACAACAAAAAAGAACAGTTATAATAAAACAATAATTAATATTGCTAGGCATCCCATTCATTGATTATGATGTAATAGTTTGTGTTGTTTTGTAATTGAAATTACATAACTAGGATAGTATAATTAAGAGTTTAGTAGAAACTTAAGCCGAAACATGTATTAGCAACATTACGCTAATTATCAAAACAATGGAGCTTTAATATAGATGAGTATCTATTTTTGTAAAAACTGGATATAACTAGAATTGACCATTTTAAACACACCTATTGGTAGAATGTTTCGTTAAGATTGGTGTCCCAAATTTCATGATTTTGTTCCATATTCTTTGCCAGCTGAACACTTTTAAGAGATGGTGTATCAATGAGTCCAGGAGAGAATATTTTGAATTTTGAACATTCTCTCATCATTATTTTCTTCAATAGTGGAAACTTGAAAGCGTAATTGTACCCACAAAATCTCTTTAACCTTCGCATAAATCTAAATACCAACTCCTTCAATTTGTTGAAAACGATTTCCTTATCCTCATCGTTCTCTCCCTCCTCCTTAGTTATAATTTCCTCCATTTTATTACAGAAATTAAGTGAGAGATGTGTGAGATGGACCAAGACTCGAGCAGTTGATGATGTCATCAAAGTGGTCAGCTGTTCACATGATGTCACTTTAAGGTGTGTGAGATTTTGCGAAGAAACCAAGGATGGCGATAGGCTTCTCATATTGGAAATATAACTGAGAGTCAATGTTGAAAAGGGAGCAGCAACATCATCCATTTCAAGAGCCTTCTCAAAGTTACCGTCTAGTTGCAGCTGCTTTAAATTTGGAAAGCTCTTCCACAATGATTTGTATGAAATATTTTCTTTATAAACAGATAGATAAAGCATTTTTACGTTAGGGAAGTGGTACATTGGAAATAGGCCACTTCCTATCATCTCAGCGTGTTTACCCTGTAATTTCAGTTCCTCCAAATTAGGAATATCCTGTGCAATAAATAGATAATAAGTTAATTGTATAAAAAAATTGTAACAACAAATAAATACATCAAAGGTATATGCTTTTTTTATAACGGTATTTTCAAATAATTAAAATTTGATACTCGTACTTCAACAATTTCGATATATTTGTTTCATAAACTTTAAATATTCATTATGTTAAGCTAAAGTGGATACGAATTTTTATTTTCAATTTTTCATTACGGCATACACATATTATTCCTCATTTATTTTTAAAAATAAAGTATAAAATTAAATATTATAAAGTCTTAAGAACGGGGGGAACTATTCCACCTATTAATTCACATATCTATATACGTCTCAAAGTAGAAAATTATTTTACTGCATTATAATATATATGTTAGTTAAAATAGTTATTGTATGTCATTCATATTTTTAAATGCTAATCATCAGATCCTAAACATCTAGCATACAATTAAACATTAGAGTTCTATGAATAATTAACATATTTAGAAACCCAAAAATGTCAAATTCAAGCATTGTTTAGGATGTAAAATTACTCTTTAATAAGATTATTTTAAAAACAAATAACTAATGAATAGCTAATTTAGAATTGTACCTGATCACGGAACAATAAAGGATAATTTGAGTTTAATGTGTTCTCTTTCTCACATTCTTCAATAGATAACCGTCGAAGGTTGGGACACTCTAATGTGTGTCTTTGTGGATAAAAGTTCCTTAACTTTGGAAGCCAATAAAGCTCAAGGGAAGTTAACCTTGGAAACTTGAATGCAGTAGTAGCAGATTCTAAAGCTTGATCATTTGTGACCATTACTTCTATACCGCACCTACTTATTTGAAGCTCTTCAAGATTAAGAAGCATGCCTTTGGCTATAAAAGATGCAGGAAATATGCTTGTGAGGCTTTCACAAAAAGACACATATACACTCCTTAGACTTGGGAAGGAGACATTTCCTTGATTGTGATTGCTCCACACATTCTTCAATTTTGGCAAACTCTCTAGCTTTAACTTTTTTATCGGAACAACCACTGAGATTGACTCAATCTCTTCATAATCATTTGAATCTTCAAAATCAAAAACCATATCCAACATATCACACTGCTTAATTTCCAATTCTTCCAAGTTGTTTAAAGATTTCAGCACATGAAGGGACAACAATGTCACAAAGCCACATTTTTGCACAATCAATATTTTCAAGTTGCTCAATGAGTTGTGTGAAAATTGCTCAATGTTTAAATTGCATAATTCCAAAATCTCTAACTTTGGAAGTAACACCTACAGAAAGAAAATGTGATTAAATGAAAATGAATTTGATCATAAACTTATTTTTCATGAAAGATTGTTTAACTGTCAAACACCATAATATATTTCAACAGGTTGCTAAAAGTTCAATTTTCAAATTTCAAGTTCATAACAAAATTTAAGTAATTAAAAATAAAAAACTGTAAAATGCTACAGTAGCAGTGTAATGTTAAAGTAATTCTACTGAAAGCAACTTTTGTAAATACATTAAATCGAAAAAATAAGAGCAAAATTAGAAGAACAAACCTACAAAACTCCATAAATACTGAATGGTAACATAAATAATTATAGTTAAAATGAATATTGCATTTAAGTAAGTTTGAAGTTTTGTAGGAAGCTAAAACAAGGAAAAAAAAAGAATAATTTAAATAATATGGATATTCCCTATTGTTGAAAAGCGATTTGAAAATTTTATTATGCTTGTTAATCATCAAATCGCAGGCTGCATTTCACAAAAATATTTTAGTGATATGAACAATTCATATGTTAGAATATGCAAAAATATTTAATTAAAGTTTTAGGTTGTCAAACGAATAATTTGAGGCTTAATTATTTATTTTAATACTTGAAGTTTGCTTTCCACTTTTATTAGCTAATTTTAAGTAATCTCAAAAAAATAAAAAATAAAAAGATGCTAACTTTCATAATAGGAAATCACAAAGCAAGTAATTGTAGTGAAAATGATATTTACATGTAATTAAGTTTGAAGTTTTGTAAGAATATAAATTAAGGAAAAACATATATAAAATAATCTAAACGTACCTTGCTAAACAGTGATCTGAATATTTTATTTGATACGTTATTTGTTGCACTATCCTTAAGGCAGAGATCTGCAGTAAGAGCAGGCAAATTTCTCATCCTCAAAGTGCGTAACTGATGAAATGCTATGGTATTGGTTCCTTCACATAATTTCTCAAGGGCCTTCAAATCTTGGAGTATCAAGCTTTCAAGGATTGGGAAGGAAGTTTCATGATGTGTTGAGTTCAAAACAATGAATTTAATATCATCATTATTTTCAATCTTGAGGTGACTTAAATATGGAAATCCTCTTCCTTCATGACTGTAAAGAACATTATCAAGCCCATTAGATCCATATAAATACAAATCTTCAACTCCCTTCAATAACTTTTGAACCCCACGCTTCAAACGAATACCTCTCTCCAACTCAAGTCTTAGCATCTTTGAATTTTCATGATTGCATTGCCACCATTGCCAATGCTTTCCAATGAGTATTCTGTATCTCTTCAAATTCATATCTAAGAACAAGTTCTTTGGCAACATAGAGACATTAGGAATACTAATTTCTAGAGAGGAGATTGGCAGATCCTTTAACTCATCAAGACTTGCATTTTCATTAGCCTCATGAATACCTTCCACTTTACACTGTCGAAAGCTATATTCCATGTACAAAACCTCCAATTTTTTCAAGCTAGATAGGAGTTTCTGTGGAATCGCTTTGAGATTAAAGCAATGGGACAAATTCAACATTTGCAAAGAAGTTAATTCTGCCAATTCAATTGGCAACCGTTGAATTTCTGAGTAAGCAAGACTTAAGACTTTTAAGTTCTTCAATGTTCTAATCTCAGTTATATCTTCTAGCAAACAAGAGTGAAGACAAAATGTTTTTAGTTTTCTCAAGCAACTGAGTGATGGTTGTGACGAAAAATGCACTTTGGTAAATGCCAACACCTTTAGCTCCTTTGATGATTTGAAAAACATCTTAGGTATGGTCAAATCAAGTTTTGTACTATTTAGCATAAAGAATTTTAATTTTGGACCATATAGCTCTTCTGGAAGGTAGACATTAATGTCACTCTCTTGTAAGCAAATTCCCATGAAGTCTTCTAGTTTATATTCGTCTGGCCATTCATTCAATGTTTTGTACCTCACAATGAATGCATGTAATTCATTGAATGCAATTGATAATGCAATATCTCAAATGACATCATGCATTGTAACATAATGACTAGAAAAACTATCAAGAAATAAGTTTAATGATTTTAACTTACTTACAATAGCAGAGAGTCCGATTTGGGCATCTTCAATGTTCTCTGTGTGTTCAAGAAAGTCTAACCCTATAGAGTACATGAGCAGGTCTTCAATTGAGGGATCATGGGACAACATGGAAGCGAGTAAGAAAATATGTTTGTTCTTTGATGAGCTTAGATGATCGTAGCTCAACTTTAAAATGGGATCCACCTCTTTAATTCCTGTGATGTTTCTCCTCAAAGGATGATTCAGTCGTGCAAGGGCATTTTTCCACTCATTAAGATCTTTATTCCTTAATGCCTTGGCTAGTGTAGCAATAAATAGTGGCAGGCCTCCACACTTTTGAACAATATCAGTGGCTATAGATATCAACTCAGGACTGCTTGAGTCAACAGAAAGTTCAGCAATCCTCTTGAACAAATAAAATGCTTCATCCTCTAACAAAATACTGACTTCAATAATTTTTTGGCATTTCATGAGATTTGACAACAGTGTTTTGTTCCTCGAAGTTAGTAAAATTTTGCAACCTCCATTCTTTTTGCTATTATTTTCAACATCAAGGAAGGGAATTCCAACTTTGTGCAAATCAAGTTCCACCCAAAGATCATCCAATATTAGGAGCATATTCTTCTCGTGCTTCAACCTCTCACGTAGACGCGAAGCTCTTACTTTTTCAGTTTTTTCATTGAGTTGCATGCCGAGCTCCTCAGCTATCTGACCTTGAATGTGCTCAATATTCAATTCATTAGAAACAATCACCATGATAGCCTTTTCAAACATCTTTTGATTCTTTGCTATTTCTTTAGCTATGGTGGTCTTGCCAACACCACCAAGCCCACACAACCCGATCATATTAACACTTGAATTCCGCAATGCCTCCATAATTTGATTCATAATCGGCACTCTTGAATCGATCCCTTCATTGCCTTCTCCGTTGGTTAATTCTGGTATCGATGGGGGAGGAACAGGATATGAAACTCTATCAAAGTTTGCATTTCCACAAATGTCAGCAACTCGTTGTGCCATTGCCTTTGCTCTTTTGCTTAGTTTATAGCGTAGCCAAGGGTTGGGACATGAAGTTAAGCTACACTCTCTTTTTGCTTGACCGTCTTTACGTAACTGTTCTACTTGCTCTGATATCTCATCTGCTTTGCTCAACCAACAAAGAACATTGTCTTCAATTTGTTCTACGTTGTTTGTAGCCACATCTATGCGATGTTGTATGGAGATTCTTTCAAGGGTGAGATCCTCAAGTCGTTCATTGAGCTGCTCAATATTTTGGCCATAGCAAACTAGATCAAGAAGCTGCTCCCATATTAGGTCGAGCACTAGGTCCCGAAACTTGTCAACCAAACCACAAGTAGGATCCATTTAATTTGTCCTCTGTTAAAAAGATATAGCCAAAATAACTTGGCTTGTCAATGCAGAAGTATTGGTAACCTACTTGAAAACAAATGTCTCACCTTTTTTTGGAATGTATGAAGATGAAAATTGGATTTCCCCTTTTCTGACTTTCTATTGTGCACCCTGTGAGAATCAAAACAAGACTGAGATCTCACCATAGACAATATTAAATTTATGGAATAAATATATATTTTGAACTTACAATAACGAGGCAAAACTTTGCAATCTAAGTACTAGCAGTAATCAGTTTTCCTCAGTGGTCTAACACTAATCAACGAGACCACCTTTTCTCTTTTTATGGTGTTGTGAACAATTTTTAGAAGCAGTTGCTTCACACAAATCAAAGGTCTTAGCGAAAAGACTGAATTACAAAAATATGCAGGAAAATAACATCAACTAAACAAGGAAAACAAGAAAGAAGAAAAACACACAGTAAATGAAAGCAGAAGCAATAACTCTGTTTTCAAAGATATGAGTTATGGCCACTCAAAAAAAAGGAAAAAAAAATACCAGGAACAAATTTAGGATTTTTTTTTTAAAAAATTAATATGAAGCAGAGAATGGAAAGTTGTTTAAGAACAGCTGTTTAAGAACAAGTTGTGAAATCAAGAAACACGGTAGAAGCAAGGAATGCTGTGAAATTTGAAAGAAGACCACGAGAACAAACTGAAATACAGCAAAAATTAATGAAAAGTGCCAAGAAAAGGAATGGGTTCAGAAAGTTTTCCCCCTGCATCCAGAAAAGAGATAATGAAACGGACATAAAACAAATTCAAATGACACAGGAAATTTCTGAGGAAATGTTAAAGAAGCTGAGAGAAACTAGGAAAAGGCAGAAGGAGACAGTACAGTAGTATTAGGGATGTGAAACTATGAAAGAAGCAAATCTGAAGCCTTGGGGTGAGGAGTAGATGGCAAAGTCTCTTAATGCATAGATAGAGGAGTGTCAATAGGGTTATTAATGGACTTGGTGTAAGTGACGTTGCGTCTATTTTATTGTCATCATTGTCCGAGGAGCTGTATGCGTCCCTCTTTCAAATTCCATAATCTTCCTCTCCTTCTCTTTCTCTGGTGGGAGGTGCACATGTAATCGTTATTCGCTACTTGATGCTTAGTATAAGTATTTTTTATTCAGGCACTACACATACTTAGTATCAATTTTTTATAATTAACCATTTTTTATATTGAAACTTGTCCTTACATTTGCCCCCTCATTTGTTATCAAACATTTGGGTGGTTAAATTCTTAGACGAATTTGGATAAATCCCCATTAAAAAATTAATTAGAAAATGAGACCTGCCATTAAACCTTAATAGAACCTCAGTTGCATATTATAGAAGCTCAATTACATATGTGTAGAATGTCCCACTCTACAATTAATTTTTTAATGGGGGGATTTATCCCCAATTCTCTTTGAATTCTTTCCTTGATACTTCATGGTATTCCCCCCCTTTTTTCTTTTTCCTGTGCAGAAGGTTTTGATTCAAGTTCTTCTTATGTAATACATATTTTTAATTCTTATTAATAATGAATTGACCGTACATCATGTACACAATTTGCACGTATAATATTAGATATTTAATTACTATTGCAAAGTACGTACGGGGGTAAAATATAGTTAAAAAGAAATGGGTTGAATATAGATATAGATCTATATATTTCCTTTCACATGCATTTAGCTGCTCTTATTGTTATTGTATGTTTTATTATTTTATTTTTATTTACTAATTTCTATTAGATCTAAGTCACCCATTGGGATAATTTTCAATTGATGTTAGCCCTCCATTTTAAGCTAGGGATTATCACCTCATCTCGATTAAACCCATTGATCATGACTAGAATAATCCCCACCTGCTTCCACTCACATGATCTTTGGATATCATTGGCTCACCCCAAGTAAATACAAAAGCAATCATATAATAATATGCACTAAGGCTCAGCACTGTTAGAATTTTTAACATTTAATTAATTGGTGTAATTGTTTATTACAATTTTTTTATTTTATAATGATATTAACAAATGCGTTCTAGAGGGGAAAAAATCAAACCAGTAGTTAGTCATCCAATATAAACATATTCTTAATCAAATTCTTATTTTAATTCACAAATGTGGATCAACTACATCAAATACCATCTATTCAAGATGGAACATTATTTTGAACTTGTTTCCTTATATCTAAAAGGTTAGCTCCTTAAATACTGAAAAGAATAATTAAATTATAATAAAATAAATAAGCATCCGAATTAGTTGGGATAAGATGAAAAAAATTCTGAAGTTATAACTGTGGGGAAAGTAAATTATAAATTTTATCGAAATTATATTAACTAAAAAAAATAAATAGCTTCAAAATGCCAAAGGATCCCAAGTGAAGTAAGTGATTACTCATTTTTCTTCCTTTTAAAGATCAAATTGATTCTAAAGAAATTGATTTTCATTGGTTTGATTATCCTCGGGATCCTTAAACTTCTTTAGATCCTCAACGTTGCTGCCGTAGAAAATCAAATAACCAAGCTGTCTGCCAACCACATGTAGAGTATACTCCAAAATCTTTTTAGCAAAAGTAGTACTACTTTTAGTTTTTAATATAAGAGCCAGTTGATTTTTTTAGAGAAATTAAGAAAGATAAATACATTACTTTAAAGTATTTATATACATTTATACCAAAAAAAAAGTATTTATATACATATCATTCGATTACATATTAGTATATAAGTTAGGAAAATTAATTTAAACAAAAATTATAAATATAAGTAGTTTAAAGTAATGTATTTACTTTTTTAAATCTCTCTAAAAAAAGTTAACCTACTATTATTACGAATGATTATAGCAACAATTTCCATTCTCCATATTGATGCTATGAACAACTTCCATTAGAGATAGACCTCATTCCCATCATTACTTTTCATTTTCTCTCCATGTCATTCCTCTTATTTTAGGTTTTATTATTTTGTTTTTATTTCCTAATTTTCATTAGGTCCTACCTAACCATCCGTCAGGGAGCATTGAGATTATCTCCAATTCATCTTAGCCCTCCTTTTTAACCAGGGGATTATCACTCAATTCGAATTAGGAGAGGTTTGTCAAGGACGGGAGATTGTCCTTTTGGATGCCATTGTGAGGAGAGTGTCATTCATGCCCTTCGAGACTGTAAGAGAGTGAGGGATGTATGGAAAGAGTTTTTTAACCCTAACATATATACTGCTTTCTTTTCTTGTGATTTGCAGGATTGGCTCTTATGGAACGCAACACGTCAGCCTAGTAAGGCAAGATTTGGAAGATGGCCGTGGTCGAAGATATTTGCACATGTATGTTGGATACTATGGAAGACTAGATGTGTGCAAATATTTGATTCTAGCATTTTCACAACAAAAGAAATTTTCCAGCAGTGTATGTTCCATCTCATGGAAGATGCATCTGGGGGAAAATTTGTCCACAAGCTTTTTCAGGGAAGCTCTGTTAAGGAGATGTGCTGGAAACCGCCACCAAGTGGAACTGTCAGGTTGGATGTAGATGCATCGGTTAGGGCTCCAAACCACGTTGCATGTGCCGGGCTTATCAGAGATGACCAGGGTCGTTGGATAATGGGTTTTCAGAGGGCACTTGGGCATGCCACAATCATTGCAGCAGAGATTTTGGCCATACAAACAGGGTTGGAAGTGTGCCGCTCTTTGTAGTTCACGAACATCCAAGTCTTTTCAGATTCTTTGGAAGCTGTCAATATTCTGATCAGGGATCGAGGACCAACCCACCACTTACGCAAGGAAGTTGAAATAACTCGTCACTTGCTATATGGAAGCTGGAACGTAGAGTTATATCATGTATCCAGAGAAAGTTTGATGTGTGCTGATATCTTGGCAAAAGAGACTCATCCAGAGAATACCCAGACTTATCTTCTGTTAGACGCTCCACCAAGCTGTAGAGGTCACCTCCTTCTTGAGCAGTCTTTTGTGAGGGGGCTAACCCCCCACTTTAACTAGTAGCTATTTCTTTTTCAAGCTTAGCTTGCCTTTGTAATTCAAAAAAAAAAAAATTAATCCATTCACTAGAATAATGTATCTCCACTTATTACTTCCACTAACATCCACAGACATTATTTTTACTGATGCCACCGTCTTCAATAATGCACCACTACAGAATAAAGAATTCTTCTCTATGGCCGAATCCACTATGACTTCCCAGGATTTGTTGTTTTGCTTCCACAGCAATTAAAAAAATAAAAAGAAAAAGGCAGCGTTAAAGTAAAGGCATTCTTTTTTAAGACTTGACTTGGGTGCTCCTCGGTGGCCATGGCGAATGTAATGAAATTGGAAGGGGGTCTCAACCGTCCTTTCCTTCAATTTTGGGACTCTTTCCAAATGTTTTTTCTTTCTTATTTCTTTAGATCATTGGATTGTACATAAAATTAGTAGCATTTTGATATCTTATGAACAAAAAAAATGATTATGTTTTTAATTTTTAATGATTTTTAAATATAGAAACTGTACTGTGGAGAATGCGTTCAATGCCTTTCAATATATCTATATTTGAAAAATCAAATAAGAAAATTTTTGAGATTTTTTATATGTGATTTTGTAGTTTGATGTGTTTTTTCTTGTGCCACACTATAAAATTTTGTTTTTCCAGAATTCAATGGAATAATATAAGTACTCGAATGGAAAATAAGTTATCATTACGTTTAACAGAGTTGTTAATATGTTATGAAAAGCTGTGAACCAAGATCAACAAAGCAACAGAGTCATCCAAATGCAAAAGTTGCCAAAATCATTACATCACTTATCATTCTCTTTGAAAGAATTGTCAATAAACTATACAGCGGTATAATCCTAGTATTTGCTTTTTAAAATTTTTGAAAGGCAATGTTGTCTTTTCCTTGAAATTATGAAATCCCAGATTATTAATTGTTACCTATATGTTCTTCCCTTTATTCATGAAAGCAAATGGGGTTTTCCATATTCAAAGGGTATTTTTCAAGAATTTCCCCTTTTTATTTCTTTAATTAATATAGTTTCGAGAAACTTCATAATTCTTTTTTCCACGGTTATAGCTTTAGAATTTTTTCCCCTTATCTCAAACTAATTTAGGATGTTTATTTTTTTAATATAATCGAATTACTATTTTCAATACTTACGAAACTTAACCTTTTAGATATAAGGAAGCAAATTGCAAATAATGTTTTGCAGGAGACAGAGGATACTTAAGGGCAGTTTAACCTTTTCTTTCAAATTTTGAAATTCTAGATTCCTAATATCTATTTGTCATTTCCTTTATTCATGACAGTAAATGAGGTTTTCCATATTCAAAGAGCATTTTTCACAGATTTTCCCAACCTCCAAAACGCCATAGGATCCTAAGCAAAGTAATTGATGACCCATTATTCTAAAGAAATTGATTTTTCATCCACAAACTAGGAGCTAAGCCCAATGAACGAACAACAAGCCCGCCATTTAGAGCTCTAAAGGAAATTGCATGAGGAATGCAAGGTGAACAACAAGAGGTGACAAACCAAGATGCGATGGCAATTGGAGTTGAACCCATCCCTTCTCTTAATGTTAATTATTATGTCAATTATTACATGTAATTGCCAATTAAGGAGCCTTTGATAAAAGTTTTCCTTTTATTTTTAAATCCTTGATTTCTAACCAAAAGCATGATATTTTTGTGATAGTGGAACCTCATATATCAGCACTCCCACCGTGTTGAAGCCAAAGGGGTTCTTGGGAGGAATATGGCTATTTTGGAGCGATAAAGTGGCTGTGAATGTTCTCTGCAATCACCTTCAACTCATCCATGTGTAAGTGCATGATGTTGCAAATAATATGACTTTTCTTGGTACAGAGAAGAAGAGAGAAAAGATGGCAGAGTGAAATTTGATATTATTCAATAGCCTTCACTAAGTACATGTATGCGTATATATTGTGTGGGTCAATCCCATATGATAGTTGATTAACTAAAATCAGTTACTAATCAGTTGCTGAGCTGGCTAACTAATCCTCATACCACAAATTCACGTATACAATATTTTCCCTTGTATTAATTACTCCCCCCCAAAAAAATCCTTGTCCACAAGGATTGTGTCAGAAGGCGGAGTGGTGGTCATGAAATCTGGAAACTGATCTTGAACGAAGGACAAGTTCTCCCATGTTGCATCCTCTGGTTTCGTGTGGGATCATTGAATCAAAACCTGAGTCACATGAAGGAGGCCACGTTTAATGACCTTACGACCCAGGATCCATGTAGGTGTCAAGGTGAACTGGCCATCATTATCCACCAGGGGCAGCGTAGCGCACACCATGACCCCTGGACAAGTAGAGCGCTTAAGCAGCGATACATGAAAAACAAGGTGGATGCTTTATCCGTGTGGTAGCTTGAGCTCATAAGCAACTATGCCAATGCGTTTGAGTACCTCAAAAGGTCCAAAGTAGCAAGCGGCTAGTTTGTGCAAGGATGAATTGTTGATCATGTTTTTACTGAAGGGGTGAAGCTTAAGAAAAACCATGTCTCCAACCTTAAACTCCTGCTCATTGATTTGCTTATTGGCTTGCTGAGCCATTTGTTGTTGGGCCTTCAAGAGATGATTCTTTAGTAGTTGGAGGGTGAGCTTGCAAGACAAACAAAGGCGATTGATGACATCATTCTTCGAATCCCCTGGCAAGTATAGAAGGTGAGATAGTGGAGCGACCCCGTAAACTGCTTGAAAGGGATTCATACCAATGGCCGAGTGATGAGTGGTATTGTACCATAACTCTACCAATGGTAACCATCAAGCCCACTGCTTTGGAAAATCCCCGTTATACACCAAAGATAACATTCCAAGCAGTGATTTAGCATCTCTGTTTGGCCGTTTGATTGAGGGTGGTAGGCTGAGGAGTATTGTAGCTTAACTTCATATAGACGAAATAATTCTTTCCAAAATTTACCATAGAAGATTGGGTCTCTATCTGTGACAATAGATTTTGGGAACCTATGAAGTTTGATGACGTTGTCCATAAAAACCTGAGCAACATCCACTGCAAAAAAAGGGTGCTTTAAAGCCATAAAGTTCCTAGCCTTGCTTAAGCTATCTACAATGACCAGAATGGTAGTTTTAGCATACGACTTTGGCAACCCACTGATAAAGTCCATTGAAAGCTTAGACCAGATGTTTTCTGGAATAAGCAGTGGTTGTAAGAACCTAGGTGAGGCTACCGTTTCATATTTAAACCGTTGGCACATCTCACAGTGACGAATAAACTCACGCACATCCTTCTCTAGTTCTTTCCAATAAAAGACGGCGGCTAAGTGTTTGTACATAGGAGTCATACTAGAATGACCTCCTGTTGTGTCACCATGGAAGAAGGAGAGGAGCTTAGCTCAAAGCCCTTTGTCGGCACCCACCACCAGCCGTCCTTTTCATTTGAGTACTTGCTCTACCCAAGAGTAATGGGGATGCAAAGTCGGGTCTTGCTCTAGCTCAGTGATAAGCCGTTGTAATTGGTCATCAATGGACCAAGATTGACAAACCTTTTCATACAAATTAGTTGTTGGTGATGTAATGGCATTAATCGAAGCTTACTCCCTTCGTGATAGAGCATCTGCAACCATGTTTTCCTTTCCCTTCCTTTATTCAATCTCATAGGTAAGGCCCTAAAGCTTGTTAAGCCACTTGAGGTTCTCAGGAGAAACAGGTTGTTGTTCTAAGTAAGATTGCCACTGCTTCACGGTGAAAATAATGGCCATCAGCTCCCTTTCGTGTTAGGATAGAGACCTCTTCCTTGCACTCAGAGATTTATTAGCAAAAGCCAAGGGGTGTCCGGTTCTGCATTAGCACTGCACCCATCCTTAAACTAGAGGCATCAGCTTCAATGATGAAATTGTCATTAAAATTAGGAAGAGACAAGATTGGGGGGGATGTCAACGTGTTCTTCAGTGCAGCAAACGTAGATGCGGCTTCTGGGTTCTAACAAAATTGTACATCCTTTTGTAGTAGCTGAGTCAAGGGTAGATAGAGGGTGCCAAAGTTTCAGATAAACAGTGTGTAGTAGCCAACGAGGCTTAGGAACCCCCTTAATGCTCGCAGTGACATTGGAGTTGGCCATAAGAGAATTGCTTCAATCTTATGAGGATCCGCCTCTACTCTCTTAGCAGAAATACGATGGCCTAGATAGTCAACCTGAGGTGTAGCAAAAATGCATTTGCTGGCCTTTGCAAATAGGCTATGCTCTCGTAGTAAGGAGAAGTTCTTGCAGAGGTGTTCCATATGAGATTCCCAATCACTGCTATACACCAAAATATCATCAAAAAACACTAAAATGAAGTTGCATAAATAAGCTAGAAAAATAGAATTCATTAGACTTTGGAATGTAGTAGGAGCGTTGCTGAGACCAAAAGGCATAACCAGAAACTCGTAGAGCCCTTCATGTGTTTGAAAGGAAATCTTGTGAATATCCTCTAGATGCATATGAATTTGGTGGTACCCCGAGTGGAGATCTAGCTTGGAGAAGTATAAGGCCCAATGCAATTCATTAATCAGCTCTTCAATAAGAGGAATAAGGAACTTATTTTTAATTTTTTCTTCATTCAGATGATGGTAATCCATGCAAAAGCGCCAGGTGTCATCCTTTTTATGAACTAACACAACTGGAGCTGTGAAAGGGCTTTGACTGTCATGAATCACCCCGGAGTGAAGCATATGATGAACTTGTTACTTCTGTATGGGGCCGTATCGGTATAGACGATAGCAATTGGTCAATCTTGTTTCAAGTGAATTTGATGGTCAATAGAACGGTTAGGAGGTAGCAATTGAGGTTCAGCAAATAAGTCTGTAAAGGAATGCAGAATGTGGTTTAGCTGTCCCTGTTGATCAGTAGAGAGAATTGGTTCTCCTCCCATCAACATTAAAATGTCCATTGTACTATAGGTGACACAGACTAGAAAGGTATGGGAGGCTCTGCTAATGTCAGATAGCATGACAACAGCATCCTTCCAGCCTAATACTGAAGAGCTAAAGCCTTATAATTCACAATATCTACCTTGTGAGAAAACGCCAAGAACTTCTAGTCCATGTCCAAGATGATTCAGCCCAACCGAGCAAGCCACTGGGCCCCTAAAATCATGTCAAATGCACCCAAGTCCATCACCAAAAAATCATCCGTAAAGGTTACCCCTGTCATTGTCCAGGAGAGATTCTTACAGTGCTTATTGATTATCAATGTGCGTCCTCCTATAACCCCTACTCTTAAACTAGTGCCATTTTGCACTAGTAAGCTTAAACGCTTCGCAACAGAAGCATCTACAACTTTGTGTGTACCGCCAGAGTCAATTAAGATAAGGACCCTTTATTTCTTAATATAGCCTACCACCTTTAACATGGAGCAGCCATCACTACCTTCCACCATGTTAATAGTAGCTTGGACCTTGTCATTAACCACAATCAAGTCGAGGTTGTCCTCAGCATCCACAAATTCATCTTGATCTGTGGCCAAAATGACCAACATCATAACCTGAGATTCCTTACATTTATCTGAGTTAGAGTATTTATCATTGCACTAGTAGCAGAGGCCCTTTCATCGACGCTTCTCCATCTCTTTCTTGGATAAGGTCATTGATGCCTTTTTAGTCATCGATGGGGTTGTTGAAGCAATAAAGCTTCGAAAGGAAGAAGAGCTAAGGGTTTTAGATGGCTGATTATTTATAAATCGCAATGAAGCAGCTAATACAGGGGTGGTACTTGTTATTACTGGCATAAAAGATGAAGTATGTGACGAGGAAGAGAACATGTTACAGAAGGCATGAATCAAACATTCTTGTATTCGAGACATTCACATCATACTAGCTAGACTCAATGGTTTAAAAGCATCAACATTGGATTGAATATCATACCTGAGACCACCAAGAAAGCAATGCATAGCGACATCCTCTGGAATATCCACTTCAGTAAAGAGATCATCAAAAGCTTCGATATGCTCATCCATAGATTGAGATTCTTGTTGGAGTTGCTTGATCTAGACAATTGGATTGATATGTTTGATTGCTGTGAATCGCGCTCCCATGTGCGCAAAGTATTCATCACACGAGATCTCTTCTTCACGTCAATTTTTCATAAAAGTAAGGTGCCATTTAAGTGCCTTCCCTTTGAGATGGATGCTTAACAGTCGTATTCTCTATTCTAGGGGTGTGTTATCGACGCTGAAGAATTGGCCACAGTAGAAAGACTAATCACAAAAATCCTCACCATCAAACTGAAGGAATTCCACAGAGCTATGCTTCGTTGGGGGGTAGTAGCTAGAGGATGCAGTATTCAAAGTCCCAAAATGAAAATTCACGTTGTGATTGAAGCTACCAGTTGTGCCACCGACATGCTCTGCGTGTGTTGTTGGTGTCATGTCCTTGATCGCGCCGTTCATATCATGTAAGCATGCTTCGATGTGGATCATTGACTGTTTGAGATTTGCAATATCCAGTGTGTGTTTCTTCAGACAAGCTTGAGTACCTTTAGCCACTGTAGCGTAAGAATCTAAGCGACGTTCTAGATCTCTAATTCTGTCCAAGGAGCAAGTCTTCGGCACCATGGCCAAAAACCAGGCTCTGATACCAATTGGTACAGAGAAGAAGAGAGAAAAGATAGCATAGTGAAATTTGATATTGTTCAATAGCCTTCACTAAGTACATGTATGCGCATATATCGTGTGGGTCAATCCCGTATAATAGCTGGTTATCCCGTATGATAGCTAATTAACCAAAATCAGTTACTAATCAGTTGCTAAGCTGGCTAATTAATCCTTATATCACTACTTCATATATACAATATTTTCCCTTATATCATTTCTATTCACCACTATTTACAGCAGTCCGCAAGTTGATATTTGGAAGTTTCTATGGCAAGATCTATCATGCTTGGCACCTTAGTCTGATAAGCCGTAGTTAATAGCAGGCGATTTTAATGCAACCATTCATAGTGATGAACACAAGGGTGGATCTAGTTGGACAAATCTTGGCTGCAATTATTTTAAGGAATTCATTCACCAGCATAGGCTAATCAACATGGGTTTTAGTGGGCCCAAGTTCACTTGGAGAAGAGGCACTCTGATGGTATACCTGGATAGATCTTTATGTAACCAGGCTTTTATCAATCAGTTCACAAACAGTTGGGTGGATCACTTACCAAAGGTGTTATCAGACCATAAGCCAATCCTTATTAATCTGGGCCTTTGTAATAGATCCAACAATAGAGAGAAGCCATTTAGATTTTGACGTCTTGGTTGACTCATCCAAACTTCTCTAACCTGTCAAGAAGCATTGGAATTCATCTTAGGATATTATTAGCAATATTGGTTCCTTTTCATCAGCTATGAAGATTTGGAACACACATTTTTGGGGAAATTGGACAAAAGAAGAGGCACACCCTTGATCGATTGAAGGGCATTGAAATTAAGATAAAAAATCAAGCTAATTTTGATTCCTTAAGCAATTTGGAGCAATCACTGCTAGAAGATTATGAGGAGATATGCTTTTAAGAGGAGCTTCTATGGCTCCAAAAATCATCCTAGGAAGGTCTTTGTTTGGGGGACCGAAATACTGCTTATTGTCACATGAAGGCCTGAATTTGGAAATAACTTAACTCTATTACTCAGCTTAAGTCGATGCAAGAAGACTAGCTCATGAATGAATAGTCCTTATCTGTGATGACTTGTGATTTTTTTTCATCATATTATACTCCTTGGAGGATCCTACTTTTATGCCTCCATCTATGTCAGATGCTTTTCCTCCTCTCTCTGCAATTGATTATTATGTCCTAGATCGAATGATCACAATTGAGGAAGTTAAGTGTACTTTAAACATGAAGCCTTTGAAAGCTCCTGGGATTGACGGGTTGAATGCCTTATTCTTCCAAAGTCAATGGAAGATAGTTGGCTTTAATATATTCAACCTAATGAAGCAATTGTGGAATGGAGGTTCTCTTGATTCTTAACTAAACAGAACCCTGTTACCTTAATCCCCAAAGTCAGCAAGCATAGTTCTATCTTTGAATTTAGGCCTATTAGTCTTTGCTTCATTCTTTAGAAAATTATAACCAAGGTAATTGGTAGACACCTTTCTGTAATTTTACCCAAGTTGATTGGCCCGAATCAATCTAGCTTCATTCATGGAAGAAGTATAATTGATAATATTTTAATAGTTTAGGAAATGATCCATTCTATGAGGAAAAAACAAGGTAAGGGAAGATGGATGGCTATCAAGGTTGATTTAGAAAAGGCTTTTGATAGACTAAGGTGGGACCTTATTGAAAATACTTTTATTGACCTTGGTCTGCCAGAACAAGTATTGTGGAATAGCAAATCATCTGAACTCTTTGTTCCAATGAGGGGCATTTGACAGGGGGGACTCTTTATCACCATACTTTTTTGTACTTTTTATGGAAAAACTTTCATTGGCAATTACAAGAGAAGTGGAAAAGGGTGCTTGGAAACCAATTAGAATGGGGTGGAAGGCAATGCCCCTCTTGCATTTCTTTTTTGCAAATGATTTAATCATATTGGGGCACATAACCATCCATCAAGTTGAAATAATCAAGAAAATACTAGAAGAATTCTGTTGTTCCTTAAGTCATAAGATTAGTCAATCTAAGACCAAGATTTACTTATCTAAAAATATTGATATGGCTACCAAGAGAGAAATCTATAGCAAACTGGGATTTTAGCAAATTGAAGCCCTTGGGAAATATTTAGGAGTACCCTTGATAATTGGAAAAGTCTCATCTAGAACCTACCAGTACATCCTCGATAAGTTGCAGTCCAAGTTAGTAGGTTAAAGCCGGACCCTTTCTCTTGCTGGCAGAATCACTTTGGCTAAATCTACTCTATCCTGACTACTATATTCAATGCAAAGTAGTCTTCTTCCCTCATCTTGTTGCAAGGCAATTGAGTGACTGGTCAGGAAATTTATATACAGATATTCAATATATCATTGAGGGGTAAATCTTGTCAAATGGAGTGATTTATGCCAACCTATGAGAAATGATGGATGTGGCTCATTGTGTCTTGAATCCCACAATAGGCCTTCATTTCCAAGCTCATTTATAAGATGTAAATGTAGCCTAATGCACTGTGGGTTCAAGTACTTAAGGGTAAATATAGGTTTGATCCTTTAATACCCATGATTGAATTGATAGGATCAACTCATCCTACTTTTGGAGGAGTTTGCTCAAGAATTGGTAGGAAGCATTCTTTCACATCAAATGGAACCTTGGAGATGGCCAACGATTAACATTTTGGTCTCATTACTGCGTGGGTGACCATGGACCTCTAAAAAATATTTCTTATGCCCCCATTCCTGAGACGGACCTCTCCAAGCCAATATCTTACTCTATGGATATGAATGGTAATTGGAAATGGTTTCTTAAAGAGAATTCTAACATCTCAATCCCATCTTCTGGGGGAGAGCCATCATGCAGCTGGGTGTTACCAAATTCTGGAGACTTGACCACTAAATCAGCTTATAAAGCTCTAGAATCTCTTAACTATAACAACTTTGAAGATAAATGGGATCGCATTTGGTAGGGGGTAGCTCACCCATTTATATTTAAACAGGAACAGGTTAGCCCGAACCCGGTGTTAAACCCGCATGAAACGGGTTGAGGTTAACCCGCACAGATTTGGGTGGGTACGGGAAATCCTGTCTACACCTTTAGATAACAAAAAAAAAAAAAAAACATAGCATCAGCCAATTGCAATCAAAGACAAAAAGCTGAAAAATTGAACAAATATGAAAAAAACAAGATCAATCAAATCTGAGATGGTAGAAGAAGAGAGAAAGCAGTGATGGAGTTGAAAGAGATGGTGACTGGAAAAATAGACACTGCGTCTACATTGATGTTGGAGAGGAGAGAGAGATCACATAGATAGATGAGAGACCATCAAACAAGGTAGAAGAAGAGGAAGGTGTGATGGCAGCAATGGAAGTGGTGGGGATTTCTTTGGGAGAGGAAAGAGCAAAGAAAAATAAAGAGGAAGATGAGAAGCTCTTGAGTGAGGGAGAAGAAAAAGGAACATCGCCTGGGAAAGAGAGAAAGCAATTGGGAGATGAGGGTTATACTTGCTTTTTGGGTAATGTGTACAAAAACTTTTATGTCAAAATTGATTAAAAATGTTTTTGTGATGGGGAATCGAGCTAGGCCACTTTTCTTCTGTTACACATATTCCTCTACTACTTAACCAAAGAAAAAACATGTTAAAATGTGACGAGTAAATATATTATAATAAAATGTGTAGATATAAAAATAAATTTAAAAATAAACGGGGGGCACGGGCAGCCCGAGGGTGTGCCCGTAGCCCACCCATGATGGGCCTTTTTTGGGAGGGCCCAAATGGGTAAAATTTCAGACGGGTTTGGGCAGGTCCATTGGGTTGCGGGCCACTTGCTCAGCCTGATCGGATCCGGTTTTGTCGCCTTCCGGTTCGATACAAAATGATTGCTCCAAATTAATACAGTATAGTGGGCAACCAATCGTTCTTCTCGAGGAGCGGTTTATTGGTTTCCTAGTCTAAATTGGTTATCAAAAACATGTTGAACTTGGGTATGAAAAGGGGGTTTTGGTTTATGAAAACAGTGGTGCAATGACAAAACAATGCAAGAAGCAAATATTTTTGGTATTTTTGGTTTAACAATGGAATGGTTGAATTAAATTGAAGGTATGAAGAGATAGGCCCTTGGTTACCGAAACTTAGCTTTCATTGCTCTCAAAATGATATGGAAGTTTATAACTCTCTAAGTCTAGATAAAAACCCCAAGCAACCATTTAGGTCCAATGCTTTAAGTAATGAAAACTGGCTTGCACCCAAGTTAATTACCACCTCTTAAAACATTGTTCAAAACCACTTAGAGTGTAAATGAATGGGTGATGCAAATGCTCCAATGATTGTAAATCAACAACCACAGAATCCAAGCACACACATTAACCAATCCAAATACATAATCCAATCACAAAATCACAAATCTGTGATAAAGGTTTACATGACAGTGGAAATTCCTAAACCTAGAAATAACCAATGCAAGTTAAAACATAGATTAAGACTAAGAAAAACTTCCCTAATGAGCCCATGAACTTAAGCTTCGTTCCCTAACCAAGAGACTAAGGATTTAGCCTCTCATTGCTTCCAAAACGCAGCTGCAACCACAGGTGCTTTCTGCCATGAGAGGAGTGAAAAGGGGGTTGAAATGTGAAGGAGAAGGTGATGGGGAAGGTTTAATCGGTTTGGAATGGTGGAAGAAGATGGAAAATGGTGGAAAATGGAAGATGAATGAATGGAGAAGTTGGGGGGCTGAGAGAGCAGTGATGGAGGCTCTCATCTG
>QFDD01002847.1:0-21883 GCA_006871305.1 Vachellia collinsii | reverse complement strand
TTGTGAAGTGATGATGGCATGTGAATCATCAACAAGGTCATTGTAGACTCATACAAATTATGAGGGAGAGAAGAAGTAGATAGCATCAAAGTAAAACACGTGGTCAGGAAACATCTATACGAACAACACATACCAAAAATTCCACGCCAGTCATTCACCGATAAAGAAAACTATGACGCAGAAACCCTATTTTCCTCTATCATAAATCAACGAGCTACGAAATCTGACAAGAAGAAGAACCGGAGACGAAAAATCAGCAAGGAAGAAGAAGAAGAAGAAGAAGAAGAACCAGAGATGAACATCGAACACGATAGCAAGGCAAAACGAGAGATGAAGAATTCAATACCGACGGCGAATTCTCTCTCCTTCGGCGGCGACCTCAACTCCTTCGAGGGCCAATTCTCCCTTCGCTCCTAGTGCTCGCACGGATAGGGCAAATTGAGATGTGAGAATTCAGAAACGAGAATTTCTTCTGAGTTCGGCATCTTCGATTCTTTCCGTCAACATCACCGTCCACTGCACTTCAGCACTTGTGTTAGAAACGACGTAGTTTTGGCATGTGGGCAATGATAAATTGCCATCTGTGCTTGCACCTTATTTTCCCCTTTTTCTCCCTTTATTGTTAGTTTCAGTCCATTATACGTAAATTTAACTGATTGATTTCTCAATACAATCATCTACTGGTAGAAACATGACATGAGTCATGGATTGATACTAAAAGTACACTTTTAGTCTTTTAATATTAACATCATTAGTTTTACTTAATGGAAAATGGTGACTTAACAAATTTAGATAGTGATTTTGCAATTAAATGTTGATAAAATATGATTAAATTTTCAAATATAAAAATAAGTATATTAAATAATCAATATTCAAATACATTTTAACAATTTAATTGCAGAATGGTGATTGAATTAACATTTTCCGTTAAATAAAACTAACGGTGTTAATGATAAGGGACTAAAAGTGTACTTTTTAAACTTAAGAGACCAAATTGAAACTTGATGTAAACTTAAAGGACTAAATGTATACTTTAGCCTATTTATAAAATATTTCTCTCATTCCATTTTGTTCCTTTTCTATTAAAAAAATAGGAATGATATGATTTTAGTCTTTATTTAATTTAATTAAAATAAGTTTATAATTTACTAAATTCATAAATTATACGGAATGAATCGTATCTAGTGAGAAAGTTACAAGAACTGAATTGTTATAAATAAAAAAACTATATAAATTAAATTGTATTTAGTCAAAACTTAGAGATTAAATTGATAATTACGAAAAAATTTAAGGAACAAACGTTATATTTTTAAAAAAATTATGATAATCTCAAGGGAATGTATGTACAAAAAATGACTTTGGGCCATGTTTGAGCAAATTTTCCTAAAATAATAATTAAATATGGAATAGGGGTCACCAACAATAGAAGTACAAGAAAAAGAACCGATGAATTTAGTGTAAGACAAATGTAAAGAAGCTTTATTGATGAATTCAAGAGGATACAATGAGAATTGGGAGATTTTGAGAATGTGGGAAAAAGTATAAAGTGCTAGAAATGTGTACAATGTGAAGTAGAACTCAGGTAAATAAGTAGTCTCCACTCAGGTCATGTGTCTACCCGTTTCTTGAAATGTAAGGGTTGGTTGTTAGATTTGCGGATCTAACTATTTACCTCGAGAAACCAAGAATGTGGAAGACAAGTCCATGTAGCTATGAGGCTTCCACATGTCTTCTTTGGTATTTTCCCATTGGACCTCCCCTAGATATGCTTTCATGTATGGGCCTACTAATTGGATCTCAGTTTTTTCTGGCATAGAGTCGTTTTTTAAGTATGAAATAATCCTCCACTCTTTCTATCTGTAAGATATGGATAGAAAGAGTAGAATTCTTGCCTAACATATCCCACGCATCTAGCCTCCTTGTTGATTAACCTCCTCATTATGACATGTTGAGATCTGGGCCAGCAGCGTGAGTTGTATCCAACAGTGAAGCTTGAATCTCTAAGCACTTGCAACTTCCCTAAGGCGCCATGATAATGTGCAGCAGTTCAGACTAGGAAGCTACCTTTTTGCACCTTTTACACTCTCTCCTTTCCTTGTCTTCTCTTACATTTATATTCAGAATTCTCCATTGCTTTTCATTTTCTCTCATTTGCTCAAACCCCTACCTACCCAGCATTCCTTACCGCTCTCCATGCCCGAACGTCCTCTCATTGTGCCATCCTTGATGCTTTTATTTGCCTTTCATCAGTTAACTTTCTGGCTTTCAATCCAATATTTTCCTTCTTCATATTTATGGGGATTGGATTCGTTGCTATTGTTCCCCTTTTTGTGTTTCTCCCTAGTGATTGCTCTCAACATTTTAATTTCTTGTTTATTTGATTACACCATCAAATGAGGATTGATCTAAGTGGTTTTTGCTTTATCTCCTTTCCCCTGTAGGTTTAACAATGTCAGTTCTATTTCTAATTCTAACGCTATTTTTGATTCTGACACGCCCGTTGTGATAGTAGTTACTCTAATTCCATCTTTAGGTCTAATAAGAAAGATAGTAGTGTTCCAGTAGATATTCGACATTCTTGTCTTACTAAGGAGAAACTAGAAAATCTACGCTTTAGTTTCGTAGTTCTTCCTATGGTAGGAATTAGGGTTCAATCACCTTTTGAATCCGCTGATTCGTTTGTAGATGGTTGAACGAGTTTGTTCATTGAGTGTTTTAGGTATGGGCCTTGTATTCCTCTGCCTCCTTACTGTTGGTCCTTTGTAAGTACTTCAATTTTGCCCCCACCCAACTCATGTCACACATATGGCGGGTTGGCATGTTCCTAAAGGAACTTGTTGCATGGATAGGGATGACATTTACTATGATAGATTTGCTTTGGTCGTACTAGCATATCAGACGTAAGTGAGGGTTCTACACTTTGTTTCTTCGATACAGAGTGGTCCTTGCTTATTACAGGCCACCAGATCAATAGTGAGGGATGGAAGACTGATACATCTTTATAGGTCGGACCATCTTGTCGCCAATGGTCTTCCCCTTCAATCTTCTTGGAATCTCAAGAGTAAGTTTAAGTTTCATGTCAAGATTGTTCCTGCTTCTTATTTTACTCATGATAAATATCTTCCTGTCTTTGGTTTTGCAGTCGTTGATGATTGGTCAATGCTCGGAGGATCCAGCGAAGAGTATATCTAGGCTATTCTCAATGTCCCTGTAGCTAATAGAGACTTTAACAAACTCCTCAATCTTACCAACATTCATCATTATAAGTCCTCCCTCAGACTTCCTTTTTCCATTGCCTTTCAAATTTCCTTGACTCCCCTCTATGATGTTTTTAGTTTGAGCGGCCATAAAGTTGAGAATCATCCCGGTCATCTGTGGGAAGGATGTCAAGTCTCAATTTCAGTTTGGTGATGCCAAGCCTAAGACCAGAGTTCCTCCAATTACTCTAGCTACCCCTATCTCCTCTATCACTCTTGCTTCGTGTAACAACCTAGTGCCCCTCCCTCGCAGATATTGTCCCCATTTGTAGCCATATCCAAGAGTAGGGTTTTGTTTTCCTAAGTGTAGCCGTAGTCACCTAGAAAACTCATCCACGGGGAAAGGTATTCGTACCTTATAAAACATGCTTTGTTCCCCTTCTCAATCGATATGGGACTTCATATCCACCTCTCAATGGGGCCTAACATCCTCGTTAGCACACCGACTGGAGGCCTAGCTCTGATACCACTTGTAATAGCCTAGTGCCCCTCCTTTGCAGATATTGTTTCTATTTGCAGCAGTAGCTAAGAGCAGGTTTTGTGTTCTTGGGTGTAGCCGTAGCCACTTAGAAAACATGTCCACAAAGAAAGGTAGTTACACCTTTATAAGGCATGCTTAGTTGATGAGGGAGTCATTAAGCAACCAAAGAGATCGGACATGATGACCTAAGCAACAAAAAGATAAATATTTGACATCAACTAGCACCGCAATGGCATGGGAAGAGTAGTGAGATTGTTGATGAGCAAGAGCTTAAGGGTTAAAGCAAAGGGAAGGCTGAAACATTTCATCGAGAGAGCAATTCCTATAAAAGAAAGACATCTTGACAGAAAATAAAGGGTGGTGAGAAGACCAAAGAAACCAAGAAAGATTGGTCAAGGAAGGAAGATAGATGAAGGAGAGAAGGGTTGACGTAAGGTAAAAGGTGATGGGAAGGAAGAGAAAAACATGAAGGTTGGGAAAAACCTGGGGTAAACAAATGCTATTTCTAAAAAAAAAAGGAGAGAAAGAAAAAGGAAGGAAGTAGAAACTTATCAAAAGATTAATGGACGTAAGGAGAAAAATATAGAAGTAGGGTGACAAATAAAGCGAGTAGAAGTAGCCTACCACTACAAAAAAAACAGCAATTTTCCAACGGAATTTCTTTAGAGTATGTATTAGTTTACAATATTTTGTAGAGTGTTCCATTTCACTACAAAAAAACAGCAATATGCGATGGAAATATGGCAGAAAAGTTTCCCATGGAATTTGAGGAAAGCAATGCATTGGTGGTTTTGGTGTCAATGTGTTGTTAGGTGTCATTAAAAGATTACTCTATTTCACTAATTAAAAGTGAAACCACACAAGTTTCTTCCTCTTTATTTTCATCCCTGCACATCAACAATTAATTTCTCTGCAAACCGTCACTATCTAATTAATTATGGGTTAATGTATAAATTTACTTATAAACTGTTCACAATTATGCATCTGGCATCCTAAAAATTTATGAGGTGAAAAAATGCAAATGAAACATTTAGAATTGTGTAAAAATGAAACAGACATTAATGATTGTTAATTTTAATGTGGGTGGATTTCCATGTTAACCTAATAACTATTAACATAGTCTCTATATAATTAGCAAACGTTGAAATTAGTTCTGCTACCAACTAATTAAAATTTCAAACTTGAGATAGAGTAATATTCACTTTTGCCCAGAGTAAAATTTCAAACTTGAGACACAGAAATGAGTTCTACTACCTATTAATTACACGGAATTTCTACCATATTGGACAGAAATTAATATTGAATTTTATATTAATATTTTCCTCTTTTTTTTAATACAATATATCTTTTCCCCTTTTGTGAACCCTACCTAAGTGTTTTGCTTCTCATGAATTCAACCAGTCTCGGCATCACTTGGCTAATAGCTCCACTTGCTTCTCCTCAAACGGTGAACCCAGTCGGCAAGCTGTCGGCGGCTTGTGTTGTTCAAGTTCACTCAAGTACCTACGTCTTCTATTTCATTCATACACACAAAGATACTTTGTTAAAATAGAAACCGATCCATCGCTTCTGTGGTCAGGTCGGACTCTGTTCTTTCCCCTTCAGGTCAGACCCTGTTTTCTCGTCAGCTTCCGTCTTCATTTGAGCTTGTATTTTTCGTTGAGCTTGCTTCTTCAGTCGAGATTGCGTCTTCCATCCAGACGTCTAGCTACTTCATTTTTCTCGGTAAGTTTTTCTCAACTCCATTAAGCTGGGTACTGGAAGATCAGATAATGCAGCTGAGTGCTGAATCGAACGTGCAATGACCAGTATCCACGAGATGTAGCTTGTACAAAGTTATATGCTTGTTTAAATATATGAAAATTTCATTTAATAGATTATCTTTTCTCACTTTGGTTCATGCATTTGGTGATAAATAAATTAAATACTAGTTTAGCTTCTAATGTGGCTTTGAAGGTCGGGGAACAACCAGCCAATACACATATTTACATACGACAATTTAATGTGGGTATATGAAAGTGTTGAAAACTAAAACTCAATTGTTGTCTCAACTCAGACTTGTTGTCCCAGCTCTCACCTTGCACAAAGATTAGATATATGCGCATGCATGTGTGTGTGTGTGAGAATATTTTTTCCTCTCAACAATATATTATTGTAACAAAATGCCTATTATTGCTTCTGTATCAGCAGCAGTACCTACTCCACAGCAATATATGTTGGGTGCCATGTAGTGAATTTTCTCACAGTTTTTATCTGCAACTATGGGTCCTTCAGTGGCCCTTGTGTCAGGTCCAAGAATGACGCCATCCTACCAATCATTGAGAGCCTTAATCATGGACTAGTTTGTGATAAAGTAAGATTCAACAAAAGGAAACGGCTACCATATTTACTAAAGACTCACTTTTATTAGTTTTATCCCATCTGATGTAAGAACATGCAAATCTCATATTCTTACTTCATCTTTAATGTGATGCCAAACATGTGTTTTTGAACCTAACATGGCTTTTACTGTTTAGAAGCCATTTTAAGAGTCCCAGCAACGCTATGCCAAACACATCCCAGTGTAGCATAGGATAAGGCTGTTCTGTTGCAAAGTGTGTGCATGTGGGTATGACAATGGTGCACACGGATATATCCACCATGCATCCAAACATAGTTTTAACTAAATTTTTTTAGAGGATGTATATCTCCAACTCCCAATTCAAATAGCATGTATAGAAGTAATTACATATAACCTACTAATAGATAACTTATTTCAATAATAAGATTCAAAACTGCACCATTTGTGTATATATATGAATTGCATCTTTACACATTAGAATAATCTTTGTTGGATGTCTATATGATATATTCCTCTCTTTCTTTGATTTTCCTTGGGTTGGCTTCTCTTATTTATTTATTTATAATAAAAAAACTAGCTAGAAAATTGTTATAAAATACTATTTATATTATTATTATCATTGGTTAACATTATCTGCCTTATTTATATTTCAGCTAGCATTACAAAAAATACTTCTGGCTTATGAAATAAAGATATCTTGTGACTATCATTACTTAACATTATCTTCCAATTGTGGTATAAAATATTAGCACTAAGGGTTTTTTAAGCAAATATATAATTATCTTAGACAACTCTTTTTTTTTTTTACATAAATGAAAAAAGAATTTATAAAAAGATTGAGTGAAACTTTACATCACAGCTGTCGTAATATAGTCAAAATAGATGTTTTTTAAAATCTATTTGCATTAGAAGAGTGAAGTAATGGTAAGGAAGGATTTTGCATCCACGAGGCAGCCCTAATAATGATGATGATGATGATGAAACAGTGACTTATTATACATAACTTGCAGCCCAGCTGGCATTCTTATTGCCCTATCCTAATGACTCTCATCAAGTCACTCAATAAATTAGATTATAACTAGATTAATTGTAAGATTATAAATACAGTAAGAGTGTTTAATTGTTGATTATTTAGATTATAACTTAGTTGAGAAATACTTAGGCTACCTTTGTTTTCTTCTCCCTTTATAGAATATTTGGTTTCTAAGGCAATGAATATATCTTTCAATATTTATTTCATATATGGAGAATTGATTCCATATATGGATGAGACTAGTTTGATGTCATTATCAAGCTCTTGATGATATTGTTTTTCTTTATAATGTTGTTTCTCTTAGCGATAGTAATTCTCTTAATGGAACTATTTCGGAAATATTAGGAAGAAAAAACAACCTGAAAGGAAACCAGCACAAGTGTGGGATCATTTTACATTTTAGAAAATATATAAATAGGTTTGGCACAACCTCTACACGCGAAATTTTAATACTTAAATGGCCTATGCATAAGACTAGTGGTTGATATGGGATTCTACATGTATCATTAGATTTTGATAGCTTGTTTCAATCGAGACAGGCCAAGATTGAGTTTTAATGGTATAAATCAAAAGGAAAATATCTTGATATATGCTGGAGTTTTGGTTAATTAAATATTCTCTTGCTTTCTCACCTTTCTCTGATTCATTTGATTATTCTTTCAGGTTAGTTTGTTTCATTCTCCAATTCTACAACTCTACTGATTTCCTGTTGCTGCATCCTCTTCTACTATTCCACAGAAGCAATTTAGGTATTACCCACTGATTCAATTAAGATCTATGCTAAATTTGGCCATCATGAGCCTAGAAAAATAATATTTAAAAGTTTAAAAGTGAGGCTCACTTATAAATCCCACCTCTCTTGTGGGATTCATAATGTTGACACTATTTTAAAACCTTTGATCACTTCATTAACATCAATATTATCCGTTGCTTATTGATTATTTTTGTTTTACTCATTCAAACTAGTGTAAGGTTCTATCTCTCCAAATTCATGGTCTGTTATAGTAAAGCGCATCATTCTCTTAATGCTATGAATTCTTGTAAGTCATAATTTGCATTCCTATTTTGGTTTTTACTCAGAATATGTTGCCACAAAATTATTGTAAATAGACATAATTTCTAATGAACTTTATTTGTTTTATGTAAAGATACATAAATTATTGATTTATGTTGGTTTTGTTGAAAAATTAATTAAAGTAGGGTTGGTAGGCATTATTGGTTATTTGTTTTACTTGAATGTTTTTACCAATTAGCCTTTTTGTTGTATTTGTGTATATTATAATGGAAGTCCCAGAAAATAGAGGATGGATGTATAATAGAATCGATCCAAATACTAAATGGGTTACACTAGATTTTGAGCATGGTGTTGAGGAGTTTCTCACATATGCATATCAATTACCTTATTGTCAAACATCTAGAGAACTTAGATGCCCATGTGTGAAATGTAAATGTAGACCATATCATACTTTTGATAAGGTTAAGACACATATTTATAGCAAAGGATTCATACCAGACTATTATATATGGACTAGTCATGGCGAAAGTCAAATAGAATATCATTCACCAATGTCTCAAGTATCAGGTGGACTACATGCCTCACAAGAACCACTTGATAACCAACCAAGTCAATATGAGACTATGATAATGGATGTAGTTGGGCCAAGTTTTAGGGATAACTTATATAATGGTGTTGAAGAGATGCCAAATCCTAATGCAAAAGCATTTTATGACATGTTTCATGCTGCACAACAACCTTTATGGGAAGGTTGTGAAGAGGAATCTCAACTTTCAGCAACTTTGCAGTTACTGAGTATTAAGGCAGCAATTAACATGTCACAACAAGGCTACAACTTAGTGTCCCAACTCATGCGTAGGACACAACCCAAAGACACTTGTATGCCTACGGACTTGTACCAAACAAAGAAGTTGGTGTAGAAGCTAGGTCTTGCTTAGAAGAAGATTGATTGTTGTGTGAATGGGTGTATGTTGTATTACAAAGCTGATGACATTGCAACGCAATGTAAGTTTTGTCATGAAGAAAGATATTCCTCTAGAAAATGTCATGGCAGAGAAAAGAAAGTTGCAAGGAAGCAGTTGTGGTTCTTCCCTCTCATTTCTAGATTGCAAAGAATGTTTGCTTCTGAAAAAACTGCAAAAGAAATGAGATGGCACTATGAGAATCATCGTAGTCCTAATGTCTTTTCTCACCCCTCTGATGGCCAAGCATGGAAGGTTTAGGATGGAATATATCCAGACTTTGCAAATGATCCAAGAAATGTGAGGCGGGGGTTATGTGCTGATGGATTTACACCAATTGGCCAATCTGGAAGACAATATTCTTGTTGGCCCGTGATTATTACTCCATATAATCTACTACTTGAGATGTGCATGACACGAGAAAATATGTTCTTGACATTGATCATCCCGGGTCCTAAGAATCCCAAAGGAAAAATAGATATGTATTTACAACCATTGATAGATGAGCTAAAATTATTGTGGGATGAGGGGGTGCCAACATATGATGCCTCATTGCATCAAAACTTTTGTATGCATGCTGCATTACTATAGACAATCAATGACTTTCCTGCTTATGGTATGTTGTCTGGTTGGATGACAATGGGGAGATTATCATGCCCAATATGTATGGAAAACACAAAAGCATTTCAATTGAAGTATGGGCAAAAAAGTTCCTTCTTTGACTGTCATCGTCAATTCCTTCCCCATGATCATCAATTCAGGAGAAATTAAATTGCATTTTACAAAAACCGAGTTGAAAAAGCAAATCCTTTGGCTCGATTAAGTGGAGATGAAGTATGGGAAAGAGTAAAAAATTTTCCAAAGATCACTCAATATGGAAAAAGTATACCAATTGAAGGCTATAAGGACACTCATCATTGGACAAAACAAAGTATATTTTGGGAATTGCCCTATTGGAAAAATAACCTCATTTGACATAATCTTGATGTTATGCACATAGAGAAAAATGTTTTTGAAAATTTTTTTCATACCATCATGGATACAAAGGGGAAAACAAAAGATAATATACAAGCTCGAATAGATTTGAAAGAATATTGTCGACGAAAGGATGATGAACTTGTTGAAAGAAGAGGAAAAATGGTGAAACCATTTGCAAAATATGCATTAAATTTAGAACAACAATGATTGATCTATCAATGGGTCAAGAATTTGAAACTCCCTGATGGATATGCAGCTAATCTAGCCCGATGTGTAGACATGAAGGAAGCAAAGTTACATGGAATGAAGAGTCATGATTGTCATGTGTTTATGGAATGCTTGTTTGCCATTGCCTTTGCTACTTTGCCTGAATCTGTCTTGAATTCTCTAGTGGAGCTTAGTCAATTCTTTACACAACTCTGTTTAACTACTTTAATGGTGGATCAATTAGAATTGTTAGAGAAAAATATTGTTGTGACATTATGCAAATTAGAGAAGGTATTTCCCCCAGTGTTGTTTGATTCAATAGAGCATCTGCCCATCCACATTCCGTATGAGGCTAAGGTTGGCGGACCTGTTCAATATCGATGGATCTATCCATTTGAAAGACAATGAAACATTTTTTGTGATAAGACAATAAATATATGATAAGTGGAATGATTAATCTTATATTGATTTTCACTGCTCCACTTGTAGATTCCTTTATACCTTGAAACAAAAGGTGAGGAACAAAGCTCAGGTAGAAGCATCTATATGTGAAGCATATATAATTGAGGAGACCATGATATTTTGCTCACATTACTTTGAGTCAGGTGTTCCACCAAGTGTAACGGCACGGCGTCACCAGTCCCCCTGCAGCCGTAGCCAGGGTTTCGGGTCCCTAGCGGTGCCGGACTAAGGATTGCAGCCGTAGCCAAGAGCCCTAGCCAGGTTATCTCCCCTCCCCATGGGGTTTCACATTTCGCCTCCCCATGGGCCGATGGCTCAGTGGCTACCAGGGATGTATTGAAGCGCTACTTACCCCCAGGTAGTGGCTTCGATCCCTGGGGAGGCGAAATGTGAAACCCCATGGGGAGGGGAGATAACCTGGCTAGGGCTCTTGGCTACGGCTGCAATCCTTAGTCCGGCACCGCTAGGGACCCGAAACCCTGGCTACGGCTGCAGGGGGACTGGTGACGCCGTGCCGTTACACCAAGAATCCCATGAACCATAAGAAATGATGATCATGGAGATTCATATTTGCCAGCAATTTCTATCTTTAACTATCGAGGAAGACCTTTGGGAGAATGTAGACACCGTTTCTTGGATGATGAAGAAGTAAAAGAAGCCACAAAATATGTTCTAATGAATTGTAATGAGGTGCAACCTTATCTAAAGCAAGTTATATTACAATATGGTAAATTAAATCATGTCACTTATGTACTTCGTTAACACATTATTAACTATGCAGCTTCTTTTAGGAGAATCTAAAGGAAGAGAACCCTCATATTACAGACAATGACATAGAATTCCAAATCAATGAAAGATTTTCATATTGGTTTAAACATTGTGTAAGTATTAATCATTTTATATAATACATACAACAAACCTTAAGATCAAAACTCATTGATAATGTTATGTCGGTTGAAAACCTTGCTAACAAAATTGTGGATCCATTTATTCGTGACATTGCTTGGGGTCCAATGCGAAAGGTGAGAACATGGCCTATATACTTTGTCAATGGGTATAAGTTTCATACAGCATCATGGTCCCTTCACAAATCAACGACTAATTGTGGAGTATGCATCAAGGGGACTGACTACATACAAACAGAACATGATTATTATGGCATTCTACAAGAAATTGTAGAGATTGAATATATGAGTTTTCCTCTAAAGAGGTTAGTATTATTTAACTGCAAGTGTTTTGATCCAACACCAAATCGTGGTATAAGAGTTCATGAAAAATATGGGATTATTGAAGTTAATCAATTACGGAGGTACAATAAGTATAACCCATTTATATTTGTCCAACAAGCAATGCAGGTCTACTACACACCTTATCCTTGTCGTCAAAAGGCAAATTGGTTAGCCGTTATTAAAATCAAGGCTCATAGCACAATTGATGCTCCTGCATTTGAAACAAACTTACGAGCACTTCAGGTGGATGAACTAGAAGTCATACTACCGATAATTGATGATGATGATGATGATGATGATGAGTTGAATAACCAAAGAGACTCTTAAATGAGATATGAAGAAATAGATATGCCAGTTGATTATATGGTTGAAGAAGAAGGAGAAGAGGAAGAGGAAGAGGAGGAAGATGATGATGATAATGATGATGATGATGTTTGTGAAAATGACTATTATGAAGATAAAGATTAAGATCAAGATGAAGATGATACATAACTTATGGCTTAGGCGTTATTAAATCCTACATTCACTTTCAATACATTGGCTTTTATATTATTCAACTATTATTTTCATTATATTTATGATGATTTATTTCTGTTCAACTACTAATTGAAGGTTTACATTTGGACATTTAGATGGCAAGTCGTGGCCAGAAGCGTGATAGAGAGCAAATCAACACTCCATCACTTGCACTAAACCCTAAGCAGCTTCAGAAATTGCCTTTTTGTCATATAGCAACTACATCTACTCCAACTATTAGTAGACCCCCTGTCATCCCTCGACCTACTAGACCCTCATTCAGTTCTTCTCCAATTATTAGGCCCTCTTTATCACCTCATGCATCATCTCCACCTCCAGTTATAGCTGAATCATCTTCCAGACCTTCATTATCACCTACTCCATCCTCTCCATCTTCAATTCCATCTCCTGCAGCAGAGAACTCACAACCACACACTACTTAGGGTTCTGCTGGTCTTTAACCATGGGGTTATGATATCATAGATGGTCGAACATGGGTGTATCTAGACAAAAGAACGTAAGCCATCAAAAATTTTATATTCTTTCTTGTTAACTTAATTATAAATTTTATAATTATTTCTTTAAAATTATTGTTAGATTCAATCCTGCTATTCTGCTGTGCGGAGTATTCTTCCTATAATTCAAGGAAAATTCAACCATCCGTGTTATAGTTGGAAAGCAACACCCTCTGATTATAAGGAACTTTGGTTTAATCAATGGGCAGTATATCTTGTCCTTACATTATGCTTTGCACATTTTTTCTCATTGTAGTTTATTTGTTACTTCTTAATTTTTTTTCTTCTGTATTATATAGAAAAAGTTCAAATTGTTGCCAGAACATGAAGATGAGATCAAGAAAAATTGGAATGCAAAGTGTGCTGAAATTTTGAGAAATACAATGCATATGATTAGACAAGACCTCTATAAAAAACAAACTAGACCCAATTGGATTCCGCATAATGTGATGACTGAGTTACAAACTGTAATCCCCTAGGTAAATTAACCACATAATAAATATACTAATGACTATAAATTCCACAAGGTCCAGGGCATAAGCGTTGTGAGTAGCCCACAAACCTAACACAATATCAATAGGACTCAGGGCACAAAACTTGCCCACAAGTCATCCATCAAAAATTAGAACATTTATCAAACTTTCATCAGAAATATAGGTTCTCATATATTCATCACATAAGTGCACCATGTCTCAGACAGACCAAAAGACAATTATTAATGATAGGTCTAGCTTCATCATATAATCATAAAAATGAAAACAAAGCATGCAAATCCTATAAGTCTGGCAATATATTTTTCTCAAAAAATTTAATATGACTGATAAGCCTACAGTGATAGCTACTATCAAACTATTGGCTCCTTCCCTTCATGCCTCGAACCACTAAATTTCTTTCCTAAAAATGGTAAACAACGATAGGGTGAGACATAAAGTCCCAGTAACCAATAATAAATTCATAAAATATACAATACGGGATTATAAGTCAATGAAACAGTGCTAATATGTAATACTCAAACAGAATTAATGTTTCCCATCCAATACAATCATATTACACAAGTGATCCCTCCATCCAACTCCTCCATATTACTCCATGACGTGGATCCGGCTTAATGCGCTGAGCAACCCGGCCAAGGTCCAGCAACAACATTAATCCAACCGGTCCCCCTTCGTTCTCCCTCTTGGGTCTAGAATCAAAGGGTGTCTAGCCTCCCACCTGGGTCTAGGTTGACTCCCCACCTGAGTCTGAGTCACAGTAAAGCCAACCACTATGATCAGTAGTGGAGGCAACCGCAGATACAACATAAACCCAATCATCACAAGATCAACCCAACTACTTCAGTACCACCTAATATTCCAATCTTCCACAGACACATTAATTCACAATTTATTCCAACTAAGGATAAATTATAAACAATTCATCGTGTGTATATATATACCTTTTAGTAAAACATATACTTTCAAAATACTTCCTACTTCACTGAGACTAAATACGTAAATATAGAGATAGTATTCCCAATACATAATCAAGGTATTGAAAATATCTTACAATCTATGCAAGCATATAAAATGAATTAACTTTGATTACCTTAACTCCAAGATACTCGTAAGCTCAAGCCACAAAAGCACCAACCACACTCAAATCAATCTACACAATGATATAGATGCAAATTTAACACATAAATTAAATATTTAACCTGATTATATTCATTTAAAGTCTTGAAATAATTATTTAAAATTCATACTCCTCCATAAGCTATCAACTATTTAGTTTAACCTTAATTTAATTATTTCTCGTAGCTTACAATTCAATTAAAACACAAATTAACTTCAATTGTACAAAATCTCTAATTTAAAGTTTAGTATTTCAAACATAAAGTTGCTAAATTATAGATCCTTAATTTATTCAACATTCTAAGCTTTAATAGCACCAGTTAAAACTTCAACAACATCTTCAATAGCACCAGTAAATTATTCAACTTAACTTTAATATATCCAAACAATATATATATAAGAAATTATAATCTGCTCAAATCAAATATTTATTTTAAATTACCAAGACACCCAGATCACAGATCCAGATTAGAGAAAAGTAACAATTAGTCTCTATCTATCTTTCATTAGATAGATATGTCTAAAATTCAATCTTTGTCCAATATCTAGGTCCTAAAATTTCATCTACTCAGCAACATATTACTACCATTAGAAAGAGAAAATTATTTAGAAGAATTTTTATGAAGAACGTTTAGTGAAAAGACATAGTTTTGATTACGTACTTGATCCCAAACTGAAACCTTAAGCTGCAGATGACGCCGTCAGAAAGGGAGAAAACGCTTTTGAAACCTAATAGCTACTATACAAGGAGAGATAATATATATGGTTGATGCAACGCGTTGTAACTCCTTTTCTGCCTATATATTATTATTATTATTATTATTAAGGGCCACGTGCCCTTTTATATATATATATATATTATATTATATTATATTATTTATATTTTTCTTTTCTTCTCTTTTTCTTTCGCTTTTCTTTCTTTCTCCTTTTTCATTTATATATATATTATAATTTCTTTAATTCATATATCTCATTTAGACAGATTCTTTTGACTTAGATGATTATCTAACAAATTATATTTAACATAGTCATTACTTCTAAATAATAAATAAATATTTTAAATAATTGATTATTTTTCAAAGATAATAAAATCTTCTAAATAATAATTAGGATGTTACAGAAACAATATGGAATTCAGAAGATTATAAGGCAAAGAGTGAGATAGCTAAAGTCAATAGAGCCTCTTCCACTGGAGGCACTCAACATAAAGGTGGTAGCATTCCTAATACTGAGCACAAGCGAAGGATGGTAAGAATTGATTGTCAAATCAAGTCATTATTTACTTAATGCATAACATAATATGTCTTTATAAATATATAACTGTAGATTTTGGAATTGGGAAGAGACCCTGCATTTTTTGAATTGTTCAAGAAGACGCATTATAATGAGAAAACCGGAGAATTTGTGGACCATCTAGCAGCTGCAACTTATGTAAGTATATCTTTATAATTTTTTTGTCATATTGGATCACTAGAATTGTGCTGAAGGCCCAAGGCCTGAGAATCTTTTCTTTGATTGCAATTCTTTACTCGATCTATTGACTTGCATATATAATTAGTTAATGATTTCTAAAATTCCATCACAAGGGCTATCGAATCATATTATAATTTTTTTTTGGTAAAGTGTTGGGCTAGAGCCCTTCATATTATCTCAAAACATATCTTGGGTACACGGTCCCAACAAAGTCGTTGTACAAATGAATTGAAAGCCCATAAGGAGGTGCTTCAAAAACAGTAGCCACCTCACTATTTGTGAAACTGTAGTTTGCTAAAAAGTCTGCGCTAATATTTCCCTCCCTATATATATGTTTTATCTCAACTCTATGAAATTTATCTAATTCATGCTTTACAATTTTCAGTAAGCTTGAGGTCGATTTCTCACCTTCCATAATACCTTCTAGAAGTCGGACAGCTGTACTAGAGTCACTTTCAACAATTAAATTGCATATATTCAACCTCTTGGCTAGTTGTAAGCCAGTTATGATTCCCTACAGTTCAGCTTTTAAAGTTGAGCAATTTCCCAATCTCCTCGCAAATCCCTTGATCCATCTCCCATCACAATCATGCAACAACCCTCCACAACTTGCTTGGCGGTCATTTCCTCTCGATGCTCCATCCACATTTAGTTTTGTCCATTCTTCCTTCGGTGCCTCCCAACTAACATGCATTACTTGCTTCCTCATGCCCTTTACCACTTTAAGAGCATTTTTTCTATAATAGTTTTTGGGTTTGTTGGAAAAACAAAATCAACTTCAAATACGCTTTTGTTCCTCCAATTCCATATGTGCTAGCAAGCTACTCCAAATAGAACAGCCCACCTATTATCCCTATTGAACAGTTTCAATCTGAACCATTCTTTATCACTAAGCTGATAAAATTCAGCCTCAAAATTTGTTCCTACCAATTGTTCCCATACTCCTTTTGCTACCAGGCAATCCCTCAACACATGCATTAAACCTTCAACTGTTCCATTGCATCTATAGCAATTTGCACTTCCCCTGTGATATGATTCCTCCTTTCTGCTATCAATAATTTGTTATGGGCAGCAAGCCACATGAAAACTTGTATTCTCCTAGGTCCTTTCTAACTCCACAGCTTTTTCCAAAGTGTATCCATTGGTTCTTATTCATTTTTCATTATCTTGTACATATCTGCCACCACGTACTCATTCTTTAAGGAGGCACCCCATTTAATCTCATCTTCTCAATATGCCTCTTTTGGTGGTGGGACAGCTAATATAAGATTCTTGGCATCTTTAGAAATCAAGCCATTCAAATATTGCAGATCCCATTCCCCATTCAAAGTCACCATATCTCTTACTGCACAACTTTCTTCTTCCTCAGTGATCCTCCCACTACATTTTTCAATTAATTTTTCCCCATCATCCAACCACTTGTCCTTCCAGAATTTAACCTTTTCATCATTTCCCACCTCCCAATGGATATTGCTAACAAGTTGAGGCCATATTCTTGCCAAATTCCTCCACACTTATGAATCTGAGTTCTTCATTATGCAGTGTTCACTCAAATCAACACTTCTCTCATACTTCCCTCTTAAAACTTGTGAACATCGGCTATTTGGTTTTGCAAGTATATTCCAACCAATTTTGCCTAGCAAAGCATCATTCATAATACCAGCATCTTTCAGCCCATACCCACCCCTCTCTTTTGAAGTACATATCATATCCCACCCAATTGCGTGTACTTTTCTCCTTCCGTCCTCATCATTCCAAATAAAGTCTCTCTGGATTTTTTCCATTTGCTTCCTTATGCCTATAGGAATGTGTGAGTCTTGCATATGGAATACAGCCATTTGATTAGATACAGAGTTTACTAGCGTCAATCTACCAGCCATAGAAAGTGATTGCCTTTTCCAACCACTCAATTTATTTTGCATTTTGTCAATCAAATATTGAAACTTTCTCCTTGAACTTCTTCCCTTCGTGATATAAGCACCTAAATATCACCCCAAGTCCTCCATTTTCTTAAGGCCAGACAGATTACAGATTTCATTTTGCACATTTCTACTTGTATTTTTTGAAAAGTAAATACTTGTTTTCTGAGCATTTATTCTTTGCCTTGAAATGTTCCCAAAATCCTCCAGCACTTTCAACACATTATTCATTTGATCTATATTTGCTTCACAAAATAATAGTAGGTCATTAGCACACAGTAAATGTGAAACTACAGTACCCTTTCTTCCCATTCTTAAAGGCTTCCACTCCCCTCCACTTACTTTATCTACTATCAAATGTGATAATTTTTCCATACCTAAAACAAATAAGTATGGAGAAAGTGGATCTTCTTGCCTCAAACCTCTGTAAGGCATGAATTCTTCCTTTTTCCTTCCATTCCAAATTATAGACATTTTAGTAGTGCTAATACACATCATCACCACTTTAATCACATGCTAATCAAGGCCTATTTCGTACATAACTTTTTCTAGGAATTCCCAAGACATTCTATCATATGCCTTTTCTAGATCTATTTTAATTGCCATGTATCCCTTTTTTCCTTGCATTCTTCTCATTGTATGAACCATTTCCTTTGCAATAACTATATTCTCTTGAATACTTCTTTTTGGGACAAAACTAGTTTGGTATGGTGAAACTGGTTTATCCATTAGAGGCTTGAGTCTATTTACTAGCAATTTTGCAAAACCTTTATATAGAACATTACATAAGGCAATGGGTCGGAAATTTCCGTGGCAAATTGCCATGGAATAAAATATTCCGTAACAAAACTGATTTGCCACAACTGAATTTCCGACGGAATACATTCCGTCGAAAATGAATTTGCCACGGAATTCCGTTGCAAATTTCCGTCAGAAACCACTATTCCGTGGCAAAATCCCTGTTTTTTTTGTAGTGTACTATGATGAGGGAGATCAAAGAAGAGACTGGTTAGAGAAAAAAAAAACAACAGAAGGGGAGTGGTGGAGCTGAGAGCACTAAACCTAATCCTAAGGACTTCAGAAAGATCAGAGGCCTACAGCTCACGCTCCCAAGGGGTAAAAGATAAGAGAAACAGGAACAAACCAATGTGGAGCAAATAGGGGAAAGAATAAGATAGGTCAAAATGCCACTTGGAGTGGATTGCTTGAAGATAATAAGATTATTAACGCTATTATAGAGGCTAGAGGATAAAATGCATAAAAAAGAGGTTAAAGAGTAGAGATTAGAATGGGAATAATTACTGACCAACCAATAAACCAACAAGCTAGATATACGAAAAAAAGCCTTGTAAAGGAGTTGCGGAGTTGATGAAAGCGGATCTTTGGAAATAAGGAGAAGAAGATGAACCCAGAAGAAAGAAATTGATTACGCTCAAAGGCACTCTTCCTTGCCAAAGAGAAGTAACGGGACGTTCTCTCTGTTGAGGCACCAACCTCGACCTTGGTTGGGTTTAACCCTTTTAAAAAACTATTTGTATAAATGATAAAGGGATACACATGTTAACTAAATTACAAGTGTCATGTTTTTGTGAGAATTTGAGATTATTTCCCAACTTATAATTTATAAACATCCATTTTCATCAGGATTTTAAATGAGAGATAGATACAGAAGTAAGAAAAAAAATATAAGAATTTCAAAATAGTTCAATTCTTATGAAGTCTTGGAACATACCAATAATAAGAAGCATATACTCTTCTCCCATTGCCAACTTGATTCTTAGAAGTCCTATTTCTCATATAATGACAAACTTGTTTATTGTAGGTCATTCATACCTCGCAAATGCGAAGAAATTGAACATTAGGGGGAAAAAAATTCCCATGAGACAAATTTGGCAGTGACAAGAGTAGCTTATGTTAAATTAGAAAAAAAAAATCCCATTAGTTAAACTATTTTTTGTTCCCATTATTTAAACTGGCAGTGACAAGATTTGTGGCAACTTATCTTACATTAAGTCGCACATTGCATCAAAAGAATACTCTCCAAACTATTTTTGCTTTAGATGATTGGGTTTCTAGTTCTTATGGTGGTAAAAATGAGGGAAAGTAAGTGACAAACATGATTTTTTTACTGATTCCAGATTTTAGAGTTCCATCAAATATTGTTTGAGGTGTGTTCAGTTGTAAAAGTTTTGAGGCATATAGATGATGACTCTAAACTTGACATATCATATAAATTTATGAAGCAATTAACAGAGCTAAAGAAGAAATTACAGAAAATTTTTAAAATAAGGAATCAGGGTACAAAAAGGTGTGGAAGATCATTGATACTAATTGAAATTTGCAGCTACATTGGCCCATCCACATGGCTTCCTATCATTTCAATCCTAATTAAGTTTTATGCACTTTAAATATTTATTGTTGAGGTATATGTTGGAAAAACAAAACTTATTTATCGTTTCATTTGGTTCCATTATGACAAAGGATTTGTTGTGGAAAACAAATTTATATGATTTATATGATACCATTGAAAGAATGGTTCGCACAGATAGGACAAGATTTGCAATTGATCGACAACTTGAAGCATTCAAACTTGGTGGGGGGCCTTTTGAAAGGAGCATGACAATATATATTAGAGACAAAGTGCAACCTTGTAGCTTTCTTTAATATTTTCCAAAACTAATTTTTAATCCAAACTGAAATTGAATTTTGAAAAGTATTTCTAAAATAGCATGACAATAGATATTAGAGACAAAGAGCAACCTTGTAGCTTTCTCTAATATTTTCTAGAATTTAAATTTTTATCCAAAGTGAAATTGAATATTGGAAAGCATTTTTGAAATATGATTGCATTTGTTTTGATAGCTCTTTGGTGGGAAAGCTATGGAGGAGAAGGTAATTAGTAGTTACAAAAGAAAGCCATCAGAGGTGGGAGAGAAAATGAAGCACCTATGAGGAAGTTCATACTAAACGAAGGGTTAAATGCAATTGTATTTATCGAGTACAACCAGATAAGACAATAGAGAAGAGAGGAGAAGGCAGAGACTTATAATATAATCTGTTTATCAGATATTAAATGTAATTATGAGTGAATTACTGAAAAAGAAGCTCCTAGCTTGTTTGCTTATTGATGAGTCATAAATGGATATACATAAAAGTTTCACTCTTGATGAGGGTGGTCCAAGCAAGAAAAGAAAGAGAGGTATAATATTTTATTTAAAATTAAAATTAAGTTGATTCTTGTTTAAACTTTAAATACATACCATCAAGCTTCTTAAGTTCTTCTCCTAGGTCCAAGAAACTTAAATGCCAAATCCAATAGCAAAGGGAAATCTGTATCGCAATACTATGAACTATTTAAGCATCTAATTAAGTGATATAAGTATCATGGATTCACAATTCAAATATTCTGCCACCTTTTAATGAAGAAGTGTTACAGGTAATTGGTATCAGGAAAAAAAAAATTCATCCCTTTGGATCGATCATGGCACTTGGGATCTACCATTTGGTATGACATTTACCAAATGCTTTCATACAATTAAGTTGATGTTCACCTTCCCAAGCCTTCTTTTATATTCTAGTTTTTGAATTTGAACTCTTGTAATATTTCCTTTTCTTTTATGTAAACTTAATTATTTAAATTAATCTTTCAGTACTTATAGTTTTTATTATGTTGTAACTCAATCTCTATGTTTTGACTAGTGCAGCTTAATCCCTATAATTTTAATCATTTAATAATTTAGTCACTATGTTTTAGAAAATGAAATCATATATACAGTAAATATTATGGATTAAGTTATAAAATGGTTAAAAGTATAAGAATCAAATTGTTGGGAATCAAATTTCAATAAATGAGTTAAAATTATAGGGATTAAAAAAATTAATTTC
>QFDD01002846.1:0-22272 GCA_006871305.1 Vachellia collinsii | reverse complement strand
GCTGAATACAAATTATTAACTTTTTTACTTTTGATGGTGTGGAAGTTGTGCATACTTGATCACTAGTACTTTAGTTCTTACTAACCTGACTTTAATTCTTTCGCCATAGTTGATAATTTAGAACAGAGAATAACATATTTGCTCTTGCAATATAATTGCTGTTCTACTTGCTTAGGAAAAGACCTTAAATCTTGATTTATTCGTGAAGAAGACTTTTTGTTGGTTATCGTAAAAATGCATGCCCCACGCCCCCACCCCACAGAAAAAAACAAGAAGAAGTGGGCTGGTTTGATGACTTGGTGCTGTTAGAACATGGAATTTTCTGATTACTGAGTTCCGGCATAATTAATTGCCATTTTATGCTTAAAATAGTACGTGTTTGGATGTAAAACTTTGACAAGCAAGCAATCCTTAATTGAGGTTGTATTTTTCTATGAATACTGTATCCAGATGGGACAGTGGCATACAGCAGATGAATATGATGGTCAAGTCAGAGAGATAACCTTCAGATGTCTGTGTAACAGTCCTATGTGCCCTCCAGACACTGCCATGACAGAGTGGCAGCATGTTGTTCTATCGCCAGACAAGAAAAAATTGGTGCGATTGCCTTCATCTTGTTATGTTGACGTGCACAAAAAACAGATAATAATAACTTTATTATCAATACCTTTTGCAGTCTAATCACTTTAACTGTGAAAATCCTTTCCTAATTTTTCCTTGTGAATCTTCCATATATCTATTTCTTGACATTTCTAATTTATACAGAAATGCTGCCTATTTGTATAGGTGTTTGAAACCGTCCAACAGGCACACGATGTACCATTTGGGTCCTATTTTGAGGTATATAATATGTTGGACATCTTAGGTTAAGGCTCAATTGTTATTGCTAATTCAATGTTTACCATTTTCCCCTAAAAAGATTATTATTCATACCTGACATCTGGGTCAGATTGGTCAATTTATATATATGATGATTTTAGTTATCTATTCTTCCTTTTATAAAGATATGTGGCTCTTGCATGTATGCCTGGTCAAGAAAACTCTAGTGGTACAGGTGAACGTATGCTAAGATATCATTATGAATATGTTATTTTACAATCTTGTTGAACATTATAGTTTTGAAAATATGGAAGAGCAAAGAACGGGGAGAAAAGGAGGGGCCTAGACAAAATCTATTACTAATGAAAGACTCTAATAGTGTTTATGTAAAGACTCAAATGCTATGAAAGCACTATTTCTCGCATAAAATTATGTGTTGTTTTGGCTGTCTTAAAGGATTTTTGCATTGTCTTTTCATTTTATAGATTTCAGGAAGTCTGAGTGCTCCTCTATCTCGACTTATTATATTGTTTGATATACAATAATTTGCTTCAAGGAATAGGTGATATCAAGTTCTCTGTGTCAACCAGGTGCATTGTAAATGGGGGTTGGAGACAGTTAATGAAAGTTCAAGTACATTGGACATAAAAGTGGGTAAGTTAGGAATGAAACTGATGCCTGATTACTTTTTTACCCATCCCTTAAGCATGTCTTAGGCGGTGCAGGCCCATGCTTATCATAAGGTTAAATCAAGTCAACATGGCATTGAAAAACAAGGAAGAAGGAAAGAAATAAGCTCTTTCACTAATTTTCTCTTTGCTGTTTTTATTTATTGCACATTAATTAGATTTTCATCAGATATTTTTTCTTTAGTATTTCATTTAATTAAAAAAGGGTTCTAGATAGCCTTCCTCCAACCCATTAGATGCAAAGGGACGTTAATCTTTATCAAAAGGTATGTCATACGAGCGGCATTCATGGCTTTGAATGAGGCGTCACCCATCCCATTTCTATGGGAGAAAATAATCAACCATAACTCTCAAGTTGCCAGGCAACTAATTTTTCACTTGCCGTGCAAAGATTTGTCTAGCATCACAGAATAATCAAATTCAATTCAGATGATATATAGAGAAGAAAAATTTTTATCCTAGAAAAAGAGAACGACAATAAGAGCGTGGCTTATCTTTAACCAGAAGCCATTCGCCAAATTATAGCAGAAATTGGTTATCACAAGTTATATATTTGTTCATCCGGACCTTCTGTTCAATAATTGACTTGAAATTCAAATCCCAGGCCCAAAAGTTGAATCAAATTTAAATAATTAATTTTATTTCTCATTATGATTTTTTTTTGTTAAAGCATATATATCCTTTTATTGAAAGTGATTTTATTCGAGGCACTATTAGGCGCTAAAAGGGGCATGTTTCTCAGTGAGAATTCAAATCTTGGTTTATCATATTGTGAAAAACGGACTCTTTCCATTAGATTCAATTCGGTTGGCTCCTTATGAAGTTGGATATAGTGATGATCAAGAGTTTATTGTTATTAGGTAATAGGTTCTCTTTGAAGCCCCAAAAAAAAAACAGTACAAGGTTCTCTTAGAATTATAGTGGGGTACAACTGCAAGCAGTTGTGGGTTTGACTTGGTTAATCAGACGGCTTTCTGCTTCCTGTGCAAATAACATGTTTATATTCACACTGTATGTTTAATTGACTTCAAGTATTTTAATCAGGCTAGAAGTCTGAGCCTTGAAGAGAGCAAAATGAAATGCTTTGAATAAAATCTGCCACAATCTCCTTACCCACTTATGCTACTATTTAACATGTGTTTCTTAAGTTAGGAATCAAGTTAGATCAATGTTTTCTGCAGGTGCGCACTTCAAGAAATGGTGTGTGATGCAATCTAAAATCAAGGCAGGGGCAGTCAATGAGGTTGGTTGACTTCTGATTGACAAACTTGTTGTATCATAATGTTTGCGTTGATTTCATCAGGTTATAGCAATACCTTCGGATATTCAAAATGTTATGGTTACTCAATGCAGTACAAGAAAGAAGTTGATGTGATGTTAGAAGTTGCCCAATCTTATGTAAAGAACGGCGCTTCCCGTGGTGAGATTGACACGGCGGTTTCACCCCCTGCAACCTCTGACAGCTCCTAAAGTTTCTGGCTACTTCAGATCAGGATTTCTTTCTGGGCAATATTTTAACTTCTTCTTCTTTTTAATACTTTCTTTGTCTTGTCCATCTCCTTTAATACTGACAAGACAAGATGTCATCACAAAGGATCCCGGTGTTTCCTAGTAGCTTCTCGAACTCTTTCATGGAAGTGAACTTTTTATATCGTTCATTTTAAGGTTGGCAACGTGGTATCTAATTCCATAAGGAATCAATTTAGTTTGATTATTATAACTAACTTCTTATTAGGCTTCTAATTAACCGTGAACTTCATTTCTTTTTTCTTATTTCATCTCAAGACCAACTAAACCATCTATATGTAATTATTTTTTGGTGATTATCTATACGTAATTTTACAAAATGTCTAATTTGAATATATATACCTCTATCCTAAATAAATGCTTCATGCTAAATAATGTTTCATTGCTTTCTTCATACCAGTTCCTATAATTTCACATGAGCATCTTTTAAAATTGACAAAATATTAGCAGCAAGTATCACATTCTAGAATATGTGCGTACAAATTTTTCGAACTCATGCAAAGTGATAAACTATTTTAATAAAAGCAGATCTGGCATATTCGACTTTGTCTTGACTAGGAGCAGTCTTACCAACCCTATTTTAATGAGAAGGCAACCAACACAACCTACTCCCTCCAGTGGAAACTCAATTCTGCGTCGATTAGAAGGAGCTCAACTCAGCTACAACGAAATTAGGCCCAGCTGAACTCCACTCGGATGGTTGTACAAGACACTTTTTTCTTAGTACAATTATCCTCAATAAACATTTTAAAGTGTTGTTGGATGGTAAATGTATACATACTTTTCAATGAACATTTGAAATTGATTTGTTTTTTTTTTATAAAAGACCATATTCTACTAGATCCAACCCCATTGTTCAAATAGACCATTTCATTACTCCATATCATGTTCTATCCAATTTGATTATCTAAAATTAATAATAATAATAATAATAATAATAATAATAATAATATGAAAGCAACTATTAAAATGTAAATGTAAACAACAAATGGGGAAAATCTTGCTAGCTTTGTCACTTGATACCATTTTGTCAGAGTACAACTCAAAAGATAATATAATATTTTTAGTAGTTATTAATATATACATATATATAAATATAATTTTCCCCGGAAAATTAATATAACAATCTTTCTCCTCAACACTGATTTTTTATTAGTTTTATTAAAAATAAAACATTTTTAGTCTATAAATTTACCTTTACCAATTAATAACTTTGTGATGTGTTTTTTTGCTATACAAAGGTAATCATATTTAAAACATTATCATGCACTATATGTGAGTATATTGTTTAGAAGAAATTCAAACTTCTTTCACTACGTTGTGAATCATGAGAGATTAGCTCATTCCATTATATTTAATGATGTTGGCTATGACCCTTGATGTTTGTATTTTAGAAAACTAATGGAGGGTATGGCGTTAAAATTTCAATGCCCTCATGAGAAAGTTTGTTTTTTTTTGCACAAGTATTCTCATACTATAGAAAATTATACTTGAAATACTATCAGACACTAAATATAGATATCTTACTTAATGAAGATTTGAATCTTAGTTCATTGGATTAATCCATTTTATTATATCAAAGTCTTTTGTAAAGATAATTTGTATTGGACTTTTATCAACAAAAATGTAGAAGAGAAGGACCTTAGAAGCCCAGAAAGCTCAATGGGCTGGCCTACACATGGATAGGAAGCGTAATTAAGACTTCCCTGTGTATGGTACTTGATGAGTGACGACCTAGGGCTAGGGAAAGGGAGTCAGGGAGGCCAGAAAAGAAGACGAGGATGGAGCCGTTGATCTTCGGAATTGCTACAGTTGTAATATTGGCAGCAGTGCCTCTGGGCAGTGCAATGGAGCAGCTGAGCTCAAGAGAATGTGAGAATCTGGGCTTTACTGGTCTTGCTTTGTGCTCTGACTGCAATACTTTCGCCGAATATGTTAAGGACAAGGGTCGATCCCCAATACCCTTTTCTCTATAAGTCTCGATTCTGCTTTATTCTTTCTCAATACCGCAGAACTGTACAGATTATTGAGTTTCGTTGCTTGTTTCGTGGACATTTTTCTCTAGGTCCTTCTCTCTTTTTCAGATTTTGAAAACGATATCCTCTTCTAAATCCTCTTCGATCTGGAATCAAATGATGGCCTTCTTAATTCAACTCTAATCTTATGGTCATCGGATGGGAGAATACTTTTCTTTTGGGAAAGTGATATTCTTACTCTTAAACACCGCTTGTAGCATCGAGATTCTTTTCTTTCCTTGTTCTGGATGCTGTTTCATTAGTATTAATATGCATCAATCTGTTACCTCAATTTAAATATCATAAACTTTTCTGTACTTAAACTTTGGCTGCAGAGTTGGTATCGGACTGTTTGAAGTGTTGTGCGGAAGATTCCAATGATGCCACGACCAAGGTTAGTGTAAATGATTTCTGATATCCCTCTCCATGCTAACTAAATGCTTCAATGTTGGGTACTTTATGAAAGAGTTCTAGTCTCGCTCATGCAGTTATAAGTGCATGACAATTTAGACAAATACTTACTTGGCTGGAAATTTATTTTGCAACTCGCTAGTTTCCATATAAGATGAAGGATGATTCTATTGCTCCTTCTACTCGCGATACTTTGTGGAATGAATCTTTTACTGTGAAAGAAAATAATTTCTATTGGAGGAATTGAAATGTTATGTTGAAGGAAATTTATGTTCAAGAGTGAAGGTGAAATTAGATAACATTGTCATAAACTCAGTATTTCGCAAGCATCCCCCGGATTGGATATTTTCTTGGGCCAAATACTAAATGTTGGTCACCAAAGACAGGACCTTCGTAATGTGTTTATGTAATCATTGCATTTACTTTAATTTTGATCTCAACATTCCTGGATTTATTGTTTCTTCGTTTTAAATGCTTGTAATATATTTATAGATTAGGTACTCTGGAGCTTTTCTAGAAGTCTGCATGAGGAAACTTGTTTTCTATCCCGAGATTGTGGGCTTCATTGAAGAGGAAAATGATCAGTTCCCATCAGTTAAAGTTCAGTATGTTTTTAATTCCCCACCAAAGTTGATCATGCTGGATGATGCTGGTCAACATAAGGAAACAATCAGGTGAGATCTCATGATGATATATAAAAGAAAAGGCTACTGTATGATAATATCATGATTTGAGCTTTTCTATTGGCTGTTCACTGATACCATCATTTTTTAAAAAATAATGTCTAACTGACAGGTTTTGTAATCTATAAAGTCCATAAGAGTAGCCCCAGCAGTTTTGAGAATAATTTATAAATGTGCTCATTGGAAACCATTGCAAATCATGTAACGGCAAAAGAATATCTCAAGCCAGTCATATTTGAGAAGAGTTTAGTTTTCTCTTGAAAACAAGAGGCTGACAACTATGCCTTTTTTTTGGGCATTAGGAGCTAGGAATTTTTATCAAAAGAAAAATATTTTATTTTATTTTTTCCTGATGAGAGGAGTTTCTTTGGGCTGTTCCAGAATCGATAATTGGAAACGGGAGCATATATTGCAGTTCCTGCGCGAGAAGGTCAAGCCGTTGGTTGCTGATTGAAAAGCTTGAATCCGTTCTGGACGAAGCCTCATTATTTAACCAAAAAGGAGTGTATGTATTTGAAGCGTCAACTTTGGGCAAATCAGTTTGACTAAACTTGGCCTTGCTACAAGTGACCTAAATCACTACAAAATAATGGCTCTAGTGTCGATTGTAGAGACCCCTGGTTCAGTGACATTAGATTATTTGAGTTTTCATTGTAGCAGTAGAAAATACTACATCTGGTTTTTAATCTGATTTTTTTAGTGTAAGAACTAGTTGACTATTTTTCAAAGATTAAGAAAAATAATTAACTGATATATTTATTATTTTATAGAACTAATTTGCTGAAGTTATAAATTGATATATATTTCAATAATACACATAAATATTTTATGATATATGTTACAATGAAATCATTCATTTAGTTTTTTTTTAATTTCATCAAAAAAGTCTATTAATTTTATATGTCATATTAAAAATTGGAGGTTGTAATATTTAGTAGGATGTTGCTGGCGACCAATGGACAATTTCAGCCAGGGGAAAATACTCTAAAATGGTAATGTTTGGTTGGCGTTAGCCCTTTGATTTGTTTAGCATACCGGTGCGCCATATCCTAGCTATTGCATATTTGCCCTGTTTGCCATAGTTTTTTTAAAACACGCTTATATAAATAGGGATAATTTTTTGTTCATATTTACCTCATATTATGAATTATATTGGAAATGGAAAAGTAGTTTTTAGTTATGCCATTCTCTAAGCGATGGTTGTCACTCTTGCCATTATCCGCCTATATCAATTGAATACACTTGCTTATTGCAAGGATGAAGTCACATTTTGCACCAGAATGAGACTCGCCTTAAAATTCTGAACATGTTCAATGTCTAATCTCGGTTTCTTTCGTTAGCTTTTTATTATTAAAATGCCTAACTGAAAAATGAAAAAATTGCAGTTAGCAGGTGATAGCACAAGGTGCTAGGAGTATGAAATTGTAGAAACCAATATTACTCATGAGTTATGCATGATCCAAGTCATTATAAATTGTGATTCAACTCGGAAGCAAAGATGATAAACTTAAGTAGCACTGCAATCTAAAAACTAGCATTTATAAATATACAAGTTATCTTACAATCAGTATAAGAATAAACATTACATGCTATACTTGATATACCTGATAGCTTGGGCATCGCCAGTTAAAAATGTTGAGGGCGAGGGGTCGCACTTTGGGCCAGGTTTTGATTGATGTTACAGCTAGACTACCATGTGGGTGTGCGTCCATGGACATATTTTCGAGGCTCGAGCTACATATTGCAATTACGGGATAGCAGAACAACATTTCTTGTGCGGTTAATACAAAGATAGTTAACCCTCAAGACTGAGCAACTTATAAACTTTTCACTGCTCAGCCTCATCCAATAAATTGGGTCAAGTGAAATTGCGAGACTGGGATAGACAGGCTACTCAAATTTTGACGATGTGCTTTTGGTGGGGGCCCATATATCTGCACCATTGCTCTGTGCAACTCCAATCGTATACGACACAGGAACCAGGCATAATCCTCTACTCCTCAGGCTGTACGCCTCTATATCCTGCACGACAAATATGATCAATGTATCCATGCATATATTTACACAAGAAGTCGCAACATATCAATACACGTAGGCAAACAGTAATAAATAAGGTCAATATGTGCTTTTTAAAGAAAACGAAAAAAATTACAATCCCCTTGCTACTGTGGCCTTGCCAAGACATTATATAAAACTTAAACTCTTTAGTTTCTAACCAAATACTATTTGTCTTGGGCCTAAGGTGATTTTTTCATCCAGAAAATTCAAGTTCTCAACTTTGAGAAAATCAAATCTTTTCCACTTGACCAATCATAATTGGTACAAGGTGATTTGTTCTAGTTATTAAGAAAACAAACATGACTTTACCATATCCATTTGCACATACCAAGTGTTTAGCATTTAGAGTCTAGACATATCTATATCTACATAAATATGCCTAATATAAAATATAGGCAGTCTTATTATGTGTTTGACTTATCTATGTGAAGTATGAAACCCACACTTAAGTTACTGTTACTATTTCCCATTTTGACGCCTAATATGCGCATCATACAATACAAAAAAGCACAGAGTTAAAATGTTACTCATTCATGTAGTAGGGGGTCATCTTATTCTCACCTGCGTTTTGGTCGTAGGAGAGCATTGCAGATAAGGAGCACTAAGCACCTGAAATAACGGCAAGAAAAACTTACGAGCATGACATCAAACTCATGTTCAACACACCTTATTTATGCAGGTCCATGTTGGAGCATATAGATATGATATTTTGATAGTTTACATTTATACTTTAAATCTTCATGATGATGGTGGTTCTCTTTTTTCATGGAGATTTGTCATTCTCAATTTCCCTTGTCAAACATCAGTGAAAAACTGTCAGCAGTGTAAACTTGAACAATAAGGTTAAAACCTGAGCAGGGATTTAAAATATCAATTTGACACATTTTGAGTTCAATTTCATGAATTTCTGCTTTATAAGTTGACAGATCTCCTTTCTATTGCCGAAATAAGACAACAACGACAAACTTTGTCTTTATCCCACTACATGAGGTCAACTAAATACATTACACGATATTATGAACTTAGTTCAGAGAACATATGTTTTTTACTTTTTCAGAAAACAGGCTTGTTCTAACCTGGACCTGGGAAAAATCTGCAATGCTTTAGCTGGCTTTTGTTGAGTGCAAATATATTCAATTGACAGTTTCTATCACAAAAACTCACATCAACACTACAAAGTTACTGCGACTTAATCACTCCAGTCTAGCATAAGCATGTGCATCAAACTAGTGCTGCATGAGCCAGTTACTAGGTGGTTACACAATGTTCATGAGAATATCATGAGTAAAATATAGCAAGAATGGCCAAACCTTAACTTGTTTATGAAGGAACCTTATATAGTGAGTTGCCTCTAAAAGGACCGAAGCTGTATCTGACTGCAGTAAGAGTTAAGAGACGAAAGAGTTAGCTTCTTTTCTCCCAGTTTTTCGTTTAGGTTAAGAATATTGTCCTGTAAATTCCCCAGATAGAAAACAAATAGAAGTAAATATTCTCAAGCAATGTGCAACAAATTTTTTATACCTTCCCAAATGGAGAAACAAGCTGCTGCAAGGCAACAATTCGTTCCCCAATCTTCTCCTTTCTCTCCTATTATCAGACAAAGAATCTCAATTAGAGATGTTATACAAAAGAGGAACAAAAAAGAAAGTAAGCCTCAAGAAATAAGATCATGAATATGTTGCATCTCTGAGCATCATGGAAACAAATCACAACAAAGCAAAACAAGAAACCTTCGTGGAGATGGATAAATCAGCCTTATGTCTTTTAGATGCAATAGAGGTATAATTGCTTTGATCTACAGAGCAGAGGCTCCTCTTTGGTTCCATCATCTTTCTAATATCTACGCCTTCTTCTCTCTGATGGAATCAACAAACAGATCATTCTCTAATAAGAAAGGCAGAAGAAAATGGAGCAGGACAATATAAAAGGAAGCTCAACAAAACAGTTACAAAAACAATTAAGCACATTTTCCTTTAAGAGAGGCAAGAATAGTTAACAGTAAGAATGGATTTGCCCTATACAACCAAAATTACTGGTTATAGCACTGTTACAGGATTCTCCACACTCTAAGTCTAACAATCTCCAGCTTCTAATACTCTAAAACAAAATTCAAATGAATTTTCATGAAAGATAAGGAAGTAATTGGTAAAAACAAAGAGAAGATTCACTTATGGATTAAGAAAGGAACCCCCGTTATGGGGCGGAAAAAAAACAAGCAAAATGGAATCCACAGTCAATAATGCCCTAAGCTCCAAACTCAAAATGAAGCTCCATCAAGTCCAGCTGAACCAGGGGTATGCAAATGGGCAAGCACCATCAAACAAAGGATCCCGTGCAAAGTCATTGATTGAGATTGAAGAAACATCATAAATAACCACAATCATTTTGGTGGTTTTGAACTCTATATTTAAATAAAACTTTATGTTATCTTTAGCAGCATGCAAAATAACGATGATGATGATCATGTATATGTTTATAAAGATCAAATAGCAACATGTGCAGTCTCGGTCAAAATAATGCTCGCACTTGAACTAAGGATAGCAAAGTCATCATCGTCAACTACCACCTCTTCAACTCATGATTACAATAATTGAAACAAAAAAGTTGGAAATACAAAGAGGCGACAACTCTACCAGAACCGAAAATCACAGTCGGACAACGACGCAAACAACTGCCATACAAACCAAAAATCCTCCCGTTGGGCCAACGGTCATGATGCCACCGAGAAAACAACACTGATCAGCTTACTCAACTCTCCTAGAGTTAATCAGGGTTGTTATACGGTAAAAGTAATTATTGCAACCCGTGAAGAATGTGTTTTAGTAACATTCTTACACTAAATAGTTTTTAACTGGGAGGTGTTGGCAAGGAGCCCAAACAAGTGAGACAAGACAAGTTCAGGCGGGCCAATTTATTAATTTGTATTAGCATTCTTTAAAATAAGCATAATACGGTGCATGAATGAATCTAATTTGCATAACAAATCTTCCATCCCACCGAGGTTCAATGTCAAAGGACGCCGCCATTGACGCCAAACCTGAGAACATTAAGCAAAGGAAGAGAAAACGAAGATTTATCGGGAGGGAGTAGAGAGAAGAGGAGGATTTTGGAAAATCATGTGATTAGAATGAGGGAAGGAAGGGAAGAGGAAGGGATCATGCAAACGATTGAGGGGCATGGAAGTTCAGAGATGGTATTCGGTAGATTCAAGAGCGTACCGAGAACACAGAGTCAGGAGTGCAGAAGGAGCTGGCCGTCATGGAAACCTGGAGAGTTCAATATCCAAAATTAGCAAGCAAGCCAAGCTCCCTGGCAGTAGAAGCGATCGCAAATGTTGTGCGTATTTTTCAGGCTAAGAAGTGATGAAGGTTCAAGTGTAACGTGTAACATTCACCACGGAAATCAGAAAGATAAGCACATACCCTCACTCCCACAAATCAGTTTCGGAGGAGCCGGAGCGGAGAGTAGGTTGGGGGGGGGGGGAAGAAGAGACCAGTGTCCGCAACGGCGTTTTATAGAGTGGAAAATACGTAGCACTATAATAGTGGAGTATGCAGTCAGCTGTCCGTGTCAAAAAATAAAAAATAAAAAAAATTATATGACAGCTAATATCCACCCAAGAGGGAGAGGGATGTTTTCCGGCCTTGGAGACACGAGCGAAATCGAAATTTTCCAAACCCAAAAAAGCTTTGATTTGCGTTTGGTGCGTGTTATGCATGTATGGTTGGGACTGTGGTCATAATTGTCAGGATATTGTAAAATGAGGCAGAGACGGTGTGTGTGTGTGTGGGGTCTAATTGGTCCACATCAGGAATCTCTCTGTTTGACGAGAAGACAAATATGAATGACATTTTTTCGTTCATATAAGCGTGTGACAAAATAACCGGAAATATGACGTTTGCCTTTGATGTGGGTACTGTCGAATTCATTAATTGAAGTGGAGGCAGGGATTTGGATGAGAGAGGGGAGGGGAGGGGCGTTGGCGGGAAATGGGGGGGGGGTCAGGTGGTGAAGTGCTGGGTCCCACGTGGCTCCTCATCTATGATTCCGGGGATCCTACCGAACCCACAGGTGTGAGAGCGTGAGTGAGGATGTGGGGCCCAGAAGCGCCCAGAAAGTCCACGAGGCCAGTCAGGCATGGGCCCCACGCGGTTTTGGTCTGCTGCTTTCGCCCATTTTTCAAAACTCGCATCGGGGCGGGGGGAAGCCCGTGAATGCGATCCTTTCCAATCCAAAGTCCCACTTCACTCCCACCGCTATACGTACTGCATACGAGCCATATATACGTCGGGTGCAACGCAATTTAACCGTCTCGTTCTTTCTTCCTTACATACCCAAGAAACACGCTTAATGATACGGGAAGGAAAAGCTTAAAGTGGATTTCATTATTGGTCCAAATGAGGGCTGTGAGGCTGGGTGGTTGGTCCGTCGCCCTTTCGTCTACGCCGACGGGAATCGTGGCACCAGACACGGAATCTTAATTAAATCTAAACATATCTTCCCTCTCCCTATCTTGTGCCCTTTAACATCCATCCACTCGTGCTTTGCTTCCTGCCATCATATCATCACACATCTGCAGGCAGAAATTAAGATTCAACATTCATTACTTGCCCATCCTAAAATCTCTTCCACTCACCAAACTTTCCATAAAAATACCCTTCTTGGTTAGTGATGCCCAGGTATTTATTTTATTCAAGTTAAGGGTGCAGCATCCTTTTCATTCCGTTACCAGCCTTACGCCATAGACTAATATTACCTCAACATTATCACAGCCTCTTTTTTTAATCATTAAAGTGCGCTCGGGGATTTTCTTAGACGAATGAAGACTTGTTCTAACATTAATCATGTGACCGTACGCACGTGTTGGATTTGTCTTGATCACCCAAATGTGTATGGATCATTACCGTCGTTGCGGCCACCGGTACCGGTGGTTCATCATCTAGAACCCAGTAGGCTTTTGTGGCTGGGGGTCACAATATTTCAACGAAAAGCTGGAGTTCTCTCAAAAAGAATGTAACCCCTTACAGATTATTGCCCACCATACAGGTTGATGTTGGCAAAGCCCACAATTAGGCTGGGTGAACAATTCTAATCATTCGCAGAATTAGCAATCTCTTGGCACCGTCTTCAACTTTACATTACGTCAAGTAGGTGCCAAGCTCAGGCAAAAACAACAACAACAACAACAACAACAACAACAAGAAGAAGCAAAAAGACCAGAACTATGCCTCATGTAGCTCTTCTGATGCCTAACCCCAACTTCCAGTGGAAACAACTAGCAACGGGGACGGTGCATGGAACATCGATCAGTACCGATAAATAGAGATATTTCCACATCACTCCTCCTCTGTTCTCCAGAGCAAGAAGGTGAATTGAATCGGCACAAAATATAATGTTCTGTATTCACTATTCCAATATTGATACGCTAAATCACAAGCATAAAAGCCAGTCCATGTATATTTGACTTCGAGATTTAGATCAGCACATTAGGCCCTTCTAAAGTAAATTGAAACATATGTTTTGGACTTGTTACAAGTGTTTAGAAGAATCCACGATGATTTTACAAGGTTTGAGTAGTTGCGTCATTAATCCACAGGAAAATATTGAACTCCATGAACCCATGATTTGTCATTCCAATCGTTACCATCCATCACTTAAAACACCCAAACATTTCCTTAGGTAAAGGCTTTCTTGCTTCCTTTTTTTGGGATTCAAAAGGCAAGGTATTGAAAGAAAACTTTTCTAATGGCCATTGCCCATTCCCTAGGAATATTCTTGGTTAATGGCTCGTTAGAAGAACTGGATCCAAGTTGAGTACAATGATGTTGTGCTATTTATATAACCGACCCCATTTATTAGATAAATTTTTATTGATATAGAGTTTATAGTTTTCACATTTTATAAATTGCAACTGTATGATTGATAGTAGAGGATTTACTTTGTAAATTAAGAGTGTAATCATCACCTTCAAATTATTCCTGTATGCATCAAAATTTCATTTAACTTAAAAATTTTGTTGGAGAAAGTTGGATTCAAGATGAAATTCATCTAGCAAGCATGAAGCAATTTTCCCATCATCCCATTTCCGGAAGGCCATGGGGGTTAACATTTACTCCATTTGTTTATGAACATATAGGCAACATGCTACTTATTGCTATTCCCCAGTGTAAAACAGGATTCCATTATGTTTGCTTGAATTATATCCTTTGAAAGTAGTCTTGAATATGACAAGTATTATGAACAGAATTGAAGTTCCTAGCCTTCTGCCCCACTACATGAGATTGTCAAATTCATGACCCTGTTTATTATAATGTTTGAAAAGCACGTCTACATAAGTTAAGATAAAACCTATTCTATATACATACTTCGTATATCATAAATAATGTAAAAAAAGTAAATTCTACCGCTAATTCAAACAGATATATGGAGTAGTGAGGTAAGTGCAATGACAACAAATCGAACCTTCCGTAAGTTTCAGTTCTAAACATTTATTATTGTTACCATACATGCTAGGGCCTTCTGTTTTTTGTTCCAATGCCTTGTAATACACTGTATAAGATGTCCACAGATCCAACAATTGAGAAATTCATTAATCTCACGTTCAAAGAGAACCAAAAAAATTATAAATAAATATACTAATGACAACCTAATTCCTATGAACACCATTAACATGGCGGGGTTTATAGCAATAATGATTTCTAGAGTAGCATCCAAGCAAACGGTTGGCACAGTAATGGCATGCTTGCATTTGAACTTGACACTATCTTCTCGCACCCAGTAGATGTGCAATCCACCTGCAATCGTACTCACAAGTGAAATGCACCACTCTTGAATAACTCATTATATAGGGCATGAGACAGAATCATGTCATGACTTATGAATTTTGAGGCTCAATTATAACACTAAAGCCAAATTCATTTCCTGGTGTGAATGACATTTTAAGTTTGTCTGCCGTCTCATTGGTTCTTACATTCTGGTCCTTCACATCTAGGTTTTCCTGGAATAGGATTGGACCATGAAAAGTGTAAGAGGTAAAATTATATCAAAACTCAGATAGATGGGATAGTAATCACTTGCCTTTCTCACGTAATCAGCCATTGTTGAATTGAGTATTTCTTGTATTACAAACTTTGTAACACGTTCTTCGCCAAGCATCTGCAGAAGAAAGCTGGTTGGAACCTGCATGGATTGCCAAGATGAATCATCCACTAGAACACTACAGCATATATTAGATCGTTCTATGATTGCGTTGCATTAATTTTTTTTTTTTATTCAAAAGACCTTCATTGATAATATTGCTTGTAGACACCCGAGTTATAACTTGGGACCAGGGGTTGATATCAAAAAATTATCGACGCGATCGATAATTAAACTTACATGGATGCTATAAACTCTATAAAAGAAAGTAATTTCAATATCACGATCCATAATAATAATTATTCTAAAATAAAGTGGAAGTAAAGTGTAACGCACCTTGGATGTTTTTCCTGAAGCAAATCCCACATCAGATGCACAAAGCAATTCAGTAAACATTCAAGAGTAACAAGTTCTTAAACTGCTGAAACACTAAGGGTGTATTTGGTTTGAAGGGAAGGGATGCTAGGGGAGGGAATGGAGGGAAGGGTAAGGAATGGCAGGGGAAAGGATCATCTTATTTGATTTGGTTGAAAGGGAGGTGAGGAAGGGTATTTTTAATGATCCCTTGTTTGGTTTAAGAGGGGAGGGGAGAGAAGGAATAGTAGTAATTTACTATTTTACCCTTACATATTATTTATATATTATATAAATTAATTTATACATTAACATTAATTAATGCATTAATATTTTTATTTACCCTGTGATATTATATTTTGAAAAAAATAATAATATTTTTTATTTATAATAATATATTTTATTTTTAATTAATTTGTATAATATATGTTTTAATTATAATTTTATGACTTTTATTTTTTTATTAATTTAAGAATAATATATTTTATTTATTATTTATTTTGTTAAAATATATTTTAATTTATAATAACATATTTTTTATAAATTAATTTTATAAAAATATATTTTATAATTTATATTTTGTTTTTATAATTAATTTTTAATTAAAATTTTATAATTAAAATTTTATAATTAATATTTTAATTAATTTATAATAATATATTTTTATTATAATATTTTTTATTTTTATTTTATTAAAGTATATTTTAAATTATAATAATATTTTTCTTTAAGGGCATTAATGGTATAGGAGAAAAATTGAAAAGGTAAACTTGTCAAAAAATTTGACTCCCCTCCAAAAAACCCCAATTTAAAGAGGAGCCAAAATGGGGTTTAGAAGGGGAGGGGAGGGTAAATTTAAGCTTCCCTCCCCTCCAAAATTTTGAACCAAATGAGGGGAGGGGATCCTTCTCTCCAACCAAACACACCCTACATTACGAACAAAAGGGGATCGGGTCACAAGTTCAAGGTGAAAAATTACATTAATCAAAGTAAATCAATAATAACTTGATCGAGATAACCTATCAGAAAGGTATGGGCATTTCAGCCCGTTGGTGCATGAGATCAAAAGAAAAACAAATGTCACAATGAAAATCTTACAGTGGAAACGGAAGAGAAAAATGCAGCAACTGACTGAAACGCTCATGGCATATCAATGTCAACGCATAATTCATTGATTACCTCCTTTTTGTCTACGAAATCCTGGAATTGGTGGGGCAGAGCGAGCTAAATTTGTAAGGACCTGGTTAAATACCCTTTGTGTTTGATCCCCAGTCAAGTCCACTCTTAGCTGCCAGTTATATAAATTACTTGAGAAACCGTCACAATATCAATCCCAAGAACAGGTTACAAGCAAATGGATACATTAATGTCTTCACAGGCAAATAATGTATCCCAATGCATTTCACTAAGGTTAATTTGTGACAAAAAGGGCAAAGGTTAACGACTGAAAAATCATAAAAGTCAGGAGAAATTTGATATTTGAGGCCTGTCATGAATCAAAATCAATTATGCATTTCCCTAAATTCAAGTTTACCAGATACCTGCACAACAATAGGATCTACCAATTTTCATTGGGAATTTTTCCTCGGCCAAGAATCACAATAATCCAATATGTTTTCTCTGTAGCAAAGATTGGATCATTTTATAAATCACATCCCACTTATTATAGACGGAGAAAGCATCGACAGTTCAGCAAGTAGAGGGACAACAAAACAGACGAGAAAATTTCATCAATTGGCTTGTTATGAAATTAGTGGAGCATCGAAGTAAACGAGCAGGCGATCTGGGAAAAATCACACAGTGAAATCTTTTAAAATAGCGGAAGTTTACGAGAACGCAACATCTTTTCCTGCAAGAGTGAGAAAAGCAATTTTAATTCTAAACGAGTTTTTGCATGCTCACTTGTAACTTATTTCCATCCTCAGATTCAACAACGATTTTGGCATCTTTTAAGATTGCCGAACTTTCATTTGAATCTGTAATTGATGCTTCTAAACCTACAAAAAGTGGGGGTATGCCGGATATCAATGGGATAAAAAGGACGATAGTATACAAGAAAGGGCGTGATATTAGAATAAAGCGAAATGCATAATTGGCAGAGGCGTGATGTGGATGGTGTTGGTACCTGAATTAAGAGCCAAAATTGCGGAATTAAAGCTTTTGAGAGTTACCCAACGAGGATTAGAGAGTTTGAAGCTGGAGAGCAGGAAAAAAATATATATAAAAAGCCGAACTGTCGCTGAAATAAAAGGGGCGACCACAAAAGCTGCAGTGAGAACCAAAGAACCTTCCACACGGACCACTCTGCATATTGTGAAAATAGATGCCTCTGCCATTTGGAGTCGCAATAACGTCACTGCACCAACTTCTTCTAACGGGGAAGAACTGAAGAATTGAAAGAGCATAAGCATGTTGAGCGAAATTGAAGAGGGAAAAAATTTGTTGAAGGTAATTGAGAGAAATTGTTACATGGGAAGTTGAGAGGGAAGCAAGCGCTGTCGTCATCGTCAGCCTCGCCATGGAGCTGGAGGCTGCGACTCCTTTTGGGTCTATCCATATCCAAACGGCGTCGTCATGGTAGTGATCGATGATGAGGCGCACCAATGTGGATAATCAGCTGGGGAAACCTATTTTTTTAAAAGAAAAAAAATATCAGGGATATTAAAATAAATTATTATAGTTAATCCAACTCCATGCTTCTTGTAAGCTCAAATAACAAAGCATCAACCACAGCCAAATTAATCTATACAATAATGTAGATTCAAATTTAATATAGAAATTAAATAATTAATTTAATTATATACATTTAAAGTTTTGAAATAATTATTAAAAATTCATACTCCTCAATGAACTGTTAACTATTTGATTTAACTTATTCTTTTCCCCCTCTTATAAACTCACATTTTGGATAAATTATTTTTACTTAGATAATTTATCTGATAAATTACATTCATCATAAAATATTATTGCTAAAATATAATTAAATCTCCTATATAATTATTAGGATGTTACAATTATAATATTTGTTTGTGAGTTGTTTAGCTCTTTCTTCCTAGTCTAAAGTCTTTGTATATGAAGTTTTATGATTAATAGATTTCTTGTTGACAAAAAAAGGAAATCTGGTTGCTAATTAATGCTCTTGGAAATGAGGGCTTAACAACTTCTTTATTTGGGATTTTTCCTAAACCACTTTAGAACATTAGTTCCTAATGATTTTATAGGATCTAATCTCTCTTATATTGACTTTACGATTACCACAAAAAAAATAAAGCCTCTCTTCACTATAGTCAATGTCATTGACCTTTTCATCGATTGACCACAATATCTTATTGTAAGGATTGGAAGGCACTACGGAATATTAAAATTTTAAAAGCGTTTAAGTCGTGTAGTAAGCAGTATACCTTTCTTTGATTTGTTTCAACGTTTGAATGTTTTTTCTCTTTCTGTTTGACTTTGAGAAACCAACAACTTCGGTCAGCTTCCTCTATTGGTATCCACACGAACGGTGTGCTAATGCTTAAACATCCAACTCTAGCAAGACATGACAAGTTGCAAGTAGCCTCTAGCAAGACATGATAACTACTCAATTCATATGAGGATATATAAATCGATACAACCTATCATACAACCGCATCACATCCCTTTTGTTACATGATATTTTAGTTAAAAATGAGACATGGAGATTTTTATCATCTTATTCCTAATTATTGTTTTTTCGATCCCTTGGTAGTTTGACTATAAAAATGGAATTTCATTTTCATTGTAGTATGATCATACATTACTCAGACTTACTCATAAAGAGGTCTAATAATATTTCTCTACTAATGTGAGAAACAAATTATGTATTAACCATTTATATTCCTTTGCATAAAATTCACTAAACCCGAACATAGACTTCATCATCATTCTGTTAAAAGTAACTTTTGACTTGGCCAAAGATAAGCAACTCTTATGTAGGAATCCATTATGATATCAAGTCAAAGGGCACAATGATATAGTTGTGAATGAGAGAAACTTATGATTTAATCCATACAACTTTCTTATAGCGGATCGGTCTATCATCTTGTACTCTTACAAGTACTTATGACTTTGATTCTTACCTCTATACATTTGTAAAGTCATAATGGTCATATTTCATTTTTATTCCCTTGTAGATGATCAGCCATGGATGTTTAGGACAATCATTATGTTTTATCCAAATATAGTTTACCCTAACAAACATGCAAAGATCATGATAAATGAAAATGAAAGATTAATTACATAAAATACTCAAAAACACAATGATTAGCCTCTAGAGTAAAATTTCCAATACTTACATGTCCCACCACTCCCAATTTTTTTACAAGGTCTTGAAAAAGTAATTATCAAAAAATTAAATAATAATAATAATAATAAGTAGTGAAGAGTGCAAATCTATTATCGTTAAAATTTATTATTATATGTTTATTATTTGTTATTAATTTTTGTATAATTAATTTTTTTCCTTCAAACTCCGGAGTGATTTCTCCATTTTTAAGCTAGCTTCTCCTATAGTTGGAAATGAAATTCCCTATTTATCCTTCTCTCTTGATTGATGCAATTATAACGTGGAGGGAGAGAGGCAGAGCATCACTGTTGGGCATTGGATGTTTGTTGCTTCCAGTTTCTATCATTTAATTTTGTTGATTTTCTGAATTTTTATTGTTTTGTTTACGTAAAGTTTGAGGGGTACTAGTTTACTTTTATAACGGTGGGGCTTTGATGTGATTAAAGGTATGTTTAGGAATAACTTTTTTAAGTAATTTTACGTAATCTGAGGTAAGTATGTGAGGGAAGTTTTATTTCGACTGGCATAAAAATGCTTTTTAAGTGTTTAACAAACAAGCCCTAAAAGTCAAACAGCATTAAAGGGAGGGAGGAATGGAGCCGCCGAAAATAATGAAGAAACACTCTTTCTAGAATGAAATGCAGACCAGGACACCAGCTTGAAACTCAACTACATTCTCAGTACAGGCAGGGTACAATTTCCTGCGTCCACACACACCTCCACACACATGCCAAGCTAGGATCACCGTCACCACCACCTTCTTCTTCTCAGTTTTTTTAGGTAAATGCCGCAAACAGTAATAAATTTTAGGCAAATGCTACACTTTGAAAAATATTTAGATAAATATTATAGTCAAACTCATTCTTCAAGTAAACGAATTCAAATTTGTACTGAACTCGTTCACTGTCACACCAAGCGCTGCTAGGGACCTAACACCCTGAGGGACCCAGGAGTGGGTGAAGGGGGAAGGGAGACGCAATAGGCAGGGTGCACTCAAGTCCCACATCGGATAGACTCGTCCAAAGTGAAGGCCATATATATAGTTGGGGCGTGGCCTTTGACATCCGAGGCACCTTTTGAGTGACTATGGGATCCCAAAAGGATAAAACCCTGTGCCTACGGGCGGCTAAACAGGAACAATACCTCAAGATGTTACAATATGATATCATAGCCGAGGACGGCTCTTTCCGTTGGTGGGGAGAGTGTCACACCAAGCGCTGCTAGGGACCTAACACCATGAGAGACCCCGGAGTGGGTGAAGGGGGAAGGAAGATGTAGTAGGCAGGGTGCACTCAAGTCCCACATCGGATAGACTCGTCCAAAGTGAAGACCATATATGTAGTCGGGGCGTGGCCTTTGACATCCGAGGCGCCTGTGTCACACCAAGCACTGCTAGGGACCTAACACCCTAAGGGACCCCGGAGTGGGTGAAGGGGGAAGGGAGACGCAATAGGCAGGGTGCACTCAAGTCCCACATCGGATAGATTCGTCAAAAGTGAAGGCCATATATGTAGTCGGGGTGTGGCCTTTGACATCCGAGGCGCCTTTTGAATGACTATGGGATCCCAAAAGGATAAAACCCTGTGTCTACGGGCGGCTAAACAGGAACAATACCTAAGGATGTTACATTCACCTGAAGAATGAGTTCAATGTCAGGCACGGAATTCTAGGGACCTATTTCACCAAACTCGTTCAGGAGCTAAACGAGTATGGATTGTCAGAGCCCAAACTCTAGAGCTGGTAATATGGGCCCAATCCGCGGATTGAGCTTGCCAACCCGTGGTGAGTTGGATTGGGTAAAAGCTAGCCCATTTAGGTGCAGGTCTTTTTGGCCGGCACCCGCCAACCTTTTTTTTAATTTTAAAAAAATTAAAATTGCTTTATAAAAAATATGTGAATAATATCTGATTATAATGTAAATCTAACTAATATTGAATGTTTATTGATCATTTATTTAGTTTATATTTAGTTTAAATTCAGTCTTATAAAGTGTATTATATATCTTTAAGTTGTATTGTATAAAATTTGAATTAGATATTTGTTTGTGCAAGTTTCTGGAGAACCCGATTCTTTTAAAGAGTTCGGGGATCCAACAGTATATAATGAGAAAATGCAGTGTGATGCTTGACACGGAGATGAATCTAAGAGGGGGAGAATGGCTTAGCCGATAATCGTTTATTGAGATTGAATGCGGGTGTACAATGGTCTTAGACAGAAGAGCTTAGAAAGCAGAAAACTGTGAAGAGAAAGCAGGAGTCAGAGAGTTCAATCCC
>QFDD01002845.1:0-24098 GCA_006871305.1 Vachellia collinsii | reverse complement strand
TTATGATTTGTGCCCTATTGTAAGTTAAATTGTTGATATTTGAATGTGTGATAGTATGACTTAACATGCCATGGTATTGTGAGAAATGTTTGAAAACATGAGTATCACATGTTCATGCATCACTAGACAAATAATAAATGATGATCATGCATTTGGTGAGTGTGTTGGTGTTTTTGCTATGGAGATTTCTATGAAATCTCACCCTCCCACAATAACACCTTATAGGACAAAGTTCCAAGAATAAAGGCAAGGAACCACAAGAGTAAAGGTGGGTGATGTTCAAATGCAAGGGAATGATTGTTCAAGTGGAATGTAGTTTCATGTTGTTTTTATGGATTTTGGAAAAATTGTATGTTAAACTTATGCACTATGAAGCATGATGTATGAGCTGTGTAAATAGGCTAAGCATGCTAGATTATCATGTGAAAGTATTATATGTATTGAAGAGAGGAAGGTGAGAATGCAACTAGTTTTAAAAAGGGTCCAAAGCCCTTGTTAAAGGCTAAACTTGAGTTGAAGGTAAAACAGGGCAATTGAGATCCAAATGGTTTGAAATTTTCCAGAAAAATACTACACATCTCAATCTTTAAAATGAGTCAAAGTTTGTCAAAATTGGATGTGTAGAAATTTTCCAAAGTTAGAGGAAAAATCTGGAAAATTGAAAATGACCATATAAACAGTGAATTTTCACGAATTAAACTGTATTAATCAGCCAGTAATTTGGATAAATTGATATTTTTCCCTTGTAGTAAATTCAATAAGCTTCATTTAGAGACTTGAATCGCTCCAATTCGATTTTTTTAAAATTAGTTATGAATTTTCAAAGTTGGCCCAAAAATCTGGAAATTTACCAAGTGAATAGTAACTTTGGTAAGTTTTTAAATTTTCATGTTTTGGCCAATTCCATGTATGGAAGATAGATAAGTGGTTCAATTATAGTCTCTAATGAGGTGTTAAGAGATTATTAGTGAGGTGTGACATATGGCTAGTTTAATGATTGATATTCTTTCATTCTTGCACTGTCATAATGCTTAATTTTCAATTTTCATGGGAGGTTTGAAACTTCTATAGTGAAAATTTTGGATACTCTGTGGTTGATGACAATACAAGTCATTTCTAGAAAAATAACTTGGTTCACATATAAGTTAATTCGAGAATAATTAATGCCTAATTTTTAATTTTACCTGAATATTTAATATTTAAATGTGACTATTTGTATTTTTTTCTCTCCTTCAAAACCTAATTTAACATGGGTAAAGTTGAAAAATCTTGATAAAAAAAGAGCACAAGGAAATCTCAACTATCGCGGTTGAGAAACTCCACCTTCATCATTTGTCTGAAAGAATTCTCCACCAGAGGTAGATAGCTGGTAATCGTCAAGCAAGGTGGTTGGTGAAACTCCTCTTATGTGACCTGTTGGAGTCAAGACGGTCTGTTTGTCCAAGACAATATCTAGTTGATTTATTATCTTAATACTTTGTGTTATCTCAATGAATTAGAGTATTTAGATTATCTCAATTAGATTATCGTACCATTGTCTTTATTATCTTGTCAAATTAAGATTAGAATTTGATACCAATAAATTGTTGGTTGAGATAGTAAGTTGTCTCATCTTTAAGAAGGGGAACACAAATTTAAATCTTGAAAAGTGTACTTGTCGAAAAAGCTTTAATTTTAACGTTTTTATCTTGACAGAGATTAACCTTAAGTCCAAAGTAACTTGGGAAACTCTAAATTATACCCAAAAAAAAAAATTACAGTTTAATTTAGATTTAGATTTGAATTATTATTTTTTAATATTTTAGAGTTCTATATATGGAACTAGATTTTTCCAATTGTATTCAAACTTGAAACTGAATTGAATTTCTATTTTCTCAACTCCCCCCCCCCCGGGGCCCTTCCCTGTTGTACAGAAGGTACGTTTGCACTAGGATATATAGTGGATACAACAATCCAACACGTTAAATAAGTTAAAAAACAATAGTTCAAAAGTATGGTTAATGCGTTAGAACATGAGATATTAGCACGATAAATGGGGCTTTGCACAAGAAAAACTAATTTGAGTGATTTCTATTTTTGAAAAACTTAAATGGTTAGCTTCCAGACGTTTTGAAAAGCTTTTGCATGACTAGTTTTGATAAAAAAAACTAATATATTACCAAGAAAAAAAAGTAAGCTATGTTCACTTTTTTCCCCTTTTGCACAAATATATTTTCATTTGAAATAATTATGTTCGAGACACTCACGGATATTAAGTTCAAATTACATTTTACTAGAGTCTCTAAAATACATAAAGCATATATCCAATACATCAGGCCAAGCTTTCAAATTAAAATAAACCATGAGAAATTCTTGGATGCACCATTTTATATTGACACTCTACAAACAAAATGCTTTAGCTGCCTTTCTGTGGGTCTCACTTTACCTTAAAAATTGTGTTGTTAGATAAAACATAAGCGGAAGGGATGGGGGGGAGAGAAAAAATATCCAACGGAGAGAGAAATTTCAAAAGATGTGCGGAACTACAAAAAGATAGGTGGAGCACTTTGATTAGAGAATGTACAAATGGCGTGGTGTACTCAATGCACACAAGAATTTTTCAATAAACCATATTAAAGTCATGAGCAAAACTATAATTGGCTAGCCAATTTTGCACACATATTTTGTTCTCTATGAATGTGTTGCACCCTAACTTGACAATACGTACAAATTTCTTGATGTCCAAGTGTTAACATATTGGAATCAACATTTCCTTCAACCATTTGTTTAATTTAATTTTCAATTTCTGCTTACATTAATTTTCCCTTTTATTTATTACAATAGATAGACACGTTTTATTATAATGGGAGAATACTAATTGCATCCAAATGAAATTCCAAAATTCATATTCATATCTATACTTTTAACAAAATTTTAATCAGGCCAAGAGGTTTCATTAGAAATTTTTAAATATTGTTAAAAGGCCAGAATACTCCTCTGCAGGTAAAATGGAAAATTGAAGGTGTATATGTGTAACTTTTATTTCAATTTTGATTATTTCCCTTTCCATCTTGTATTACTTCTTGCCTATTGGATATTTTTCCTTCAAAACATTATGATTTTCATCAAATGATTGACGAACTTCAGAGAAAAAAGCAAGGCCTGGTGAATCTTACTTGAAGGTTGGATTTCAACCTTACCTCTCTTATATGTGTCTATATATCCTTTCATGTGGGGATTTGAAATGTATTATCTCTTGTCTTTAATATAAGAGTTAGTTGATTTTTTTTGGAGATATTAAGAAATTAAATACATTACTTGATTATAAATTTTTTTTTAAATATTTATATATAATTAGATTATATATCAATTTCTAAATCAGATAAATTAGTTTGAAAAAATGAAAAATATATAGGTTAATTCCTTCCTTAATCTCTTCAAAAAAAAGTGAAATGTATTTTATATTATGGACATGAAGTGGTATTATATATCCATTCTTACATTTAAGATCAGAGCGGTAATTGTTTCTATATATGTTCTCAAGAAAATGGAAGCATTGCTTCTATAACTATGGCCAGAACAGTGCTCAATGAGCGTGAAATCACTAGGGGATCACATTGCACATAAAACATTCTTTTGCATATTTAGGGAAGCGGAAAAAGGATGAGAACAGAGACTAGGGCTTAAAATATTTTGTTCTAGATTTATGGGTATATGGTAAATTAATCAATGAGGATTTTTGGTGCCATAAAATTGATTTACTTCCCTTTTTAACTGCAGAGGAGCATTACGATCTTTTAACGGCAATCAGAAATGGCTAGTGAGACATCTTGACCTGATCAGAAATTTGCTACAAGTTTATACCTGAATTTGAATTCCAACATTTTAACCGGATTTAATTAGTATTCTCCCGGTTATTGAAACTCATGCCCCTTTAAGTAATAATTACACATGAAAAAGTTATTTTAATTTAAGTTATTTAAACAAATTTTATTTTCTCAAAATTATTTTTGAGAAAACAGCATCTAAACATAAATCATTTTTCCAACAAAATCAAGGGCAAATATCTACTCAAAAACTTTCCTTTCTAAGTGCTTGAGAGCGGCTTTACGAAATGTTTAGCAACAGAAATCTTGCATCCCACTACCAAAAAAAAAAGAAAGAAAGAAACAAAACAAGAACAAAACAAAAGAAATCTTGCATCCCACTCTAGACTAACATTGGATAATCCTATTTGACTTAAATGTAAGACATCATTTGTAGTGTAAGTATTAAATTATCTGTATCAAAAAGAAATTTATCCAACTCAATGGTGCCAACTTTTTTTCCATACATGTTTAGTGGCAAGGCGTTTCCTTCATGTTCTTTACTCTCATTAATTTTGTTTGGTTTAAAGTAGGAGATCCTCTCCTATTAGATGAACTTACTAATTTTCTCTCTTTTGTAGTTCTTGTACTCTTAGTATTTTAATACTATATTTGATTATTAATATAAGAATTGGGTGAATACTTTTTGAAGACATTAATGAAGCTAAATACATTACTTTAAAATATTTATATTTGCCACCTTTTTTAAACTATTTTGCATAAATTATAAACTGATATATAATTTAAAGATATATACAAATAAATATTTTTAAATAATGTATTTAATTTTCTTAATCTCTCTTAAAAAAATCAACTTACTCTTATTTATTTTAAGGATTAGAGGTAGTACTTTTTATTTAATATCATCTTGTCTTTTGCCAAGGAAAAAAAGGAGAATAGTATCTAAGAATTAAAATGACAAGTAATAACAAACTTAGCCTCCGAATTCATTCTGCAAGACCAAGACACTTCTTTATTTTAGATAACAGAAAGAAATTCAACATGACATAATAAAACCACCAAATCATCAACACCCTCGATCTTATTATTGTTTGAAGCAAGCATGCAAGCAGTGCGTCTAAGATATGAGATTCAGAGTGGCACAATTGAAAGGGCATTCTTTAGAGCCTGAAGAAGATCTTCAACATCCTCGATTCCCACAGAGATCCGTACAAGATCTTTAGTTAAACCTATCCTTAGTTTCTTGCTCAGGAGCGTTGGAATGGGATGTATACCAAGGTAAGCATGTGGAGGAACCTACACCACCTGCACACACACACAACCACAACAAAATTAACAAGGGTTAGTACTTTGTAGGAAAATGTTCACAAACTCCAACATTTATTTGTTGGCTTATTACTCACTATGTTCCTTTTTATAAGATATAATTAACTGAATTAAGTTATTTGAAAAGTTAATTAAAATAGGTAGGTGCAATAAACATGTCAAAATGAATTTTGTTTTTCAATTAAAACGTCCGAGTCACCTCGGCTCACTCCGAGTTATGCTGAGTCAGCATGACCCGAGTTGGAGATTCAACTGGACCGGCAAGGTAACCAAATTGATGAATTACAAGTCAACTCGATTGATCCAATCCGGGTTCAACAACCATGGAAAACTCACAAGATCAAAAAGGAAATCATACAGAATTTGAAATGGAAACTACTAAATTTGTCATTATCAGCAAGTTTCTTTATCACACCTTACCTTCTTACCATTTTGATTAGGCATATGATATTTATATATAACTCTCAAAGTACTAGATGACAATTAAGGTGTATATAAATATATTCCAAAATACTTACCAAAACTGAAGGTCATGCTAAAGTATTTAGTTTTTTCAGCAATCTGCTTTGAGAGCAGTACTGAGCCTGTTGTAAAGCTTATCACAGATCCTGGCCTCTTTGCCTACCAAGCAGAAACTCGACGAATAGATGCAATCATTTTAAGCATATATAAACAAATATTAATATCCAATTAAAATACGTAGATCATGCCTGAGCTTGATGCAATTCATATACAGGATGTTTAGAAAGACCTGGATAGTTTACTTTCTTAACTTTAGGATACCGTTTGGCAAGAAAATCAACAATGATTTGTGCATTCTTCTGCAAAATATTATTTTGGCTCCAAGTCACTTTTTTATAGAAATAAATAAGACCACCATGAAGGAGTTATTTAGCACTAAATTTTAAATTGAATGGTGAGCTGTAGAGATAGTACTATTTAATTTTGATAAATTAGGATATTCTTAAAATTAGGATAGATAAGCATGAAAAAGGATTATGAACAAACAAAAATTAAACAATTAGTTTGTAAAATTATTAAGGATATTCTTTATTCTAATTTGAAATTTATACACACACAAAAAAATTAGCTTTCAGCGATAACAAAAGTCACTACCGAAAGGCCTTTGGGCAACAAGTCGTTGTCGTAGTGATTGTCACTTAAAGCATTAGCAGTGACCAAAAAAAGCCACCATCGAAAGTAACATTCAGTGGCGAGGTACCTTTGGTGGCGACTTTTTTGCTGTCGCCGATACTTTCACAATTATTAATAAATAATAATTTACTTCAATGACTACCACATCACCACCATTTCTGTACACCACACGTCGCCAACTGATAAATCTGAAAGTTTGCCTTCTCCAGAAATCGAACCTCCAATCCCTTGAGTATGTGCATGAGCCTTAGTTAGTTGAACTAAGATGACTTTACATACTTTAAACGTATATTTAAATATATATAATATTTCACTACATAATAAAATTATAGACATTTATACACACACACACATACACATTTAAGTATATATATTTGTACATATATCTATACATACAATATATAATATTATTAGAAACTAAAAGTAAATTGGATGATAATTTTAATGGATGTATTTTATTATTTTATATATAGTATATTATTGATTGAATAATAATTTGTATACACTTATATAATTATTAATTTCATAATTTTACTTTAAAAAAAATATTTTTTTAAGTCAAAATAAAATAAATATTAAATTTTTTGCCTTTAGCAGCGATTGAAAAAAGTCATCACTAAAAGTCATCTTCCATTACAAAAAAACATTGGATTTTCAACGGAATTTTTTCTATGGTTAATTTTGTCGGTAATCCCGTGAGAAATTCTGTCTAAAATTTTTGCAATGGAATTTCCAATGAAAATTTTCCATAGCAAAATTAGTCACAGAAAAATGTTCACTACATCTATGGCTAATTCCATCACTAAAATATTAGCGATAGAAATCCCATGGCTAATTTCTGTGGCAAATTTCATACGAGGTGTCTTTATCCACAGAATTAGCGATGAAATTTTTCCGTAGCTAATTTCATATGGGGTGTCTTTAGCTACAGAATTAGCCATAGGAATTACCGATGGAAAACTTTCATGGCTAATTCCATGGCTAAAATTTAATATTTATTTTATTTGTTATAAATTTTATATTAAAATCAATATTTTTTAAAATAATAAAAATTTTGAAATTAATAATCATATAAATATATAAAAATTATTGTCTAATCAATAATATATTATATCTAAAATAAAATTTAACTATATAAAATAATAAACACATAAATTAAAATTAAAATTATCATTTAATTTATTTTTAGTTCCTAATAATATTATATATATGTATATGTGTATATATTAAATACGGGTGTGTATAATTATAAATGTAAATACTTTATTATGCAGTAGAATATTATATATATATATATTTAAAAATGTATTTAGAAGATACAATGTTGTCGTTGTTCAAGGGATCGTGCGTGTGTACAGATGGTCGGAGGTTCGATTCCTGGAGGAGACAAAATTGCAGATTCGTCTGGTGGCGACAGGTGGCAATTGGTGGAGGGGACACGTGAGGGGACTTGGTTGTGAGGTGGCGGTTGGCGAAGGTGACACGTGGCATTGTTATTTATTAAAAAAAATAAATTTGCTACGGCATTTGTCACAGAAGATTCCATGGTAAAGTTACCCACGGACATTTCCGTGGTAAAATTACTGATGGAATATTCCGTTAAAAACTTTGGCAAAATTACCCACAAAATTTTGTAGTGAGATATGTATTATACAAGTGGCTATATAAGCAAACCAATTTATTAAAGGAATTGTATTCAAGTTGTATAAATTAGAAGGAAAATGGACAAATTATCATGCGCAGAGACTTGAAACTATCAATAGCATATAATGGAATATGTTTCATTGGATGGGCAGCTATTTCTCTTGAACTTGTAGAGCCATTGTTTTGATTCCTTCCAAACATATCCAAGAGTCCAATGGAGACAAGCCACAACCGGTCGCATTTTTAAGTGAATTTATGTGGTTGGCCAACCTTTACATGATAATTATCATAGGCAAAAAAAGAAAAAAAGAAAAAAACATGAAGATCCACATTAATTATTAGCTGAACGAAAAAAATTACTTTATATGATTTTAAATATAAGATCTTGTTTATAGTGTAAATTATGTTATGTACAATTGAAGTTTGTATTTAGGATAAAAGCAAGTATAGAATATGTTATGCACAACATACTCTAGTACGAAAAAGTTTGAAATTTGAAGATTTAGTTAGAAAACTGTGGAAATATAACAGACAGATTGGCTAAAATGGCTAATAAAGAAAAAGAGTTCTTACTCCCTTTATCATTTGTAGCAAGGCTACCAGCCAGGCAACTGCTGTTTCCGGAAACAAATTTTGTAGCTGAATGCACAACAATATCTGTAAATAAAAAAAGCGTATCAGTTTCATAGAAATTTCTTCCGGCCTTATTTTTTTCTCAGTCGGAGTGTGATGCATTTCTAAACAAATTCATAGGGTACTAATAAGTTAATGTTTATTTTGCCTTGAAAAAAAATCCTTTAATTAGTTCACACGAAGAAAAACTGAAAAGAATTAAGAGCAAGAACAAGATACCAAATGAACATTCTCCGTCTTACCTTTTAAGTAGGGAGAATTATTATAAGGTTCAAGGGAAGGGAAGTTCTTTAATTATCCTAAAATTCAACAACAACTAAAAAGTATGCAATGACAAGTTTCAGTGTAAAAATGATGATTGATTTTTGTTTCTCACTTGTCATTGAGACTTTTAGGTAATTAAGTTTATTGATACCTAAGATTAAAAAACTAAATAAATTGATATATTTATTATTTTTTAAAATTAATTTACATGACTTATAAATTGATATATAATGTAATGATATTAATAAGCAATTCATTAGAATATATAATATAGTTTATTTAACTTATTTAATCTTCTTAGAAAAATTAACTGTGGTTTATATTAAGGATAAATGTAATATTAAATTGTTATGGATACCTGCTCCAAGGTCCAATGGTTGACTTAACATAGGCGACATTACACTATTATCAATAAATAAAATAGCCCCATGTGCATGAGCTATCCTCGCTATTTCACGGACATTATCAACAAAATGAAATAATTTTTCTTAACATTTAAATCAAAGAATTCCATAATAGTGGTACACACAATTCACTTACATATTAATTATTTTAGGTTAGGTCAAAGTAAGAAGTAGATATATAAGAGTTATACAAGCATAGGCTATCCTTCTTACTTTTGCAAGAACAGAGAGAGGGGGCAAAAAAAAAAAAAAACAAAACACACGCACACGCACTCTCTCTTATGGGCCATTGATTAGATGAAGAGAAGACGAATACAAAAACTTCTAACCTACAAAAAAAATATCTTGCTTTAATGTTAAATATTTTTAGCTGAGGATTGCTGGGAGTCTCTAGCTACATCAACTTGGTCTTATCAGACATTTCAGATCTCACCTTGTCTATATCACTTGTATCTACTTTCCTGTCTCAATTCAAGCAAAACCACAACCACATCATCTTCTATATGAACAATAATTTGCTTTCATAATCCTTTACTCCTTCCAATTTTTTTATGGGAAACAACTACTACATAAGACTTGTTCTTATTTGTAATAAGAAACATTCAGATGACATCTCAAATTTTATTTGATAAGTTCCCATTTCGACTTTATTTAACGACTCATTAATATCATTGCATGTATTGCATTCATCCTTCATGCACACTCTTTGCCCACTACACATTCTCTCTCTTCCACCTATCTCCGTTTTTTTCCTTTTTTTTTTTTAACTTTTCCCTTATTCTCTCTTTTCTTCTCTCTCCCCATAAATAAATTCATTTAAAAAAAAGATTTAACAATTTTTACATATTTTTTGTCTTTAACCAACTTTTTTATTAAAGTAATTCGGGTAAAAGTTTCTTATAAAAATGAACAGAGATAATATTTCATACGAAAACAACACAATTTCTGAAAAGCTGAAAAATCATACTTCACTTTGATTTCTTCCTTTCTTGCCATCAGATTGTCTATGAAGTTACATGATCCCCCATAGATATCATCTACAGGAATTATTTCATCGCCTGCATATTGTAACTATATAAGTAAATAACCATAAAAAGCAATGATTTAAGAAAACATAGTCTCCAATGGAAGCTATGAGAAGAAATAAACACAAATAGTACTAGTCCTTGTTATATTCAGGGTTAATTTGTAAATTTGTCCTGGAAATTTTTCTCAATAACTAGTAATATTGCTTTGAAAGTTTTTTGTACGATGTTACCCGAAAGTTTTAAAATAGAGCAATATAACCTCATCCTGCCCAAAAAAAAAAAAATTAACACTGGCCATTAAGATATTGACGTTGATTAGTAACATTTTTAACGGTAAGTGACAAGATTACTCTATTTTCAAAATTCCAAGGTAAGATTACTCTTGTGAGAAAACTTCTAGATCAAATTTTGTGCATTAACCGTTATAAAATTTATTAATGAAAATAACATTAGATGGATTTCCAATATATGTACTAGGCATTATATAATGTTTCATTAGGGCCTCCAAATATTTTTACAAATATACACAATTATGTTTCAATGCTTGCACTTGAGTTAGAGTCGAAGCAAACTAGCTACAAGATGAGGAAGTGACTTACCAAGATTAAGAAGTTCACAAGCAGAAGTCAAAGTAATTATTCCACCGCTGAAACAAAAAGCATATTTTGCATTGTCAAGCTTTGCTATTAAAAAAGAGAGTGCATGGAAAACAGGAGACATATTTAAACAAAATCAAGACAAAAGGTGAAATCAGAACATACGCTTCCAAAGTATTTCGGGTAGGATTTCCAAGCCTTGAATAAATATACCCATCACCAAAAACAGGTGTTGCAGATTTCTGCATGAAAGGCAATTACATTATAAAAAAGAATATAATGGAATGGAGATACTAAATAAATGCAGGATTACTAAAGAGATTGATTAGCATGCATATATAGATCAAATAATTCTCACCATTTTGAAAGTGGCAGTTTGTTACATTGGTGTAGAGTTGCTTGGTAAGGATCCCAATCAGCATGGCAATTCGCTAGCAGTCTACATGCTGGGCTCTTTTTCCACTTGTTCCGGAAATAGAAGCAAAATATATATATATATATATATATATATATATTACTCCATGCGCTACTTAATATAAGATCCCTCTGTTGGAATTCAGTTTAATTTTAAATATAAGATTTTAATTTATTTTATCTCTCAAATTATAATTTTTTACCTAAAGTATTCCTATTGATTATATACAATAAGTGGTTTTGATCCATGATTATTACAAAGGGTTAAGTGGCAAATTTGTTCTATAAGTTTTTTCTCAGAAACAATATTATTACGGAAATTTCTAAATGCATCAATGTTTTCCCCCAACATTAAAAATGTTAATGATCAACGTTCATTTTTTAATGAAATGAGATAATATTACTTTATTTTGAAACTTTCATGAAAACATTGCTTCTAAAAAAATATTTTTGGGGCAAATTTGCATCTTAACCTTATTATAAATAACTAATATAATCAACTTCCTCCATCTATCTAAATTAGTTACGTATAACTTTTATACTAATGCTACCAGGGAGTAACATGTTAAAACAAAACGCGCACACAAAAGAAACGAATCACAAACCCCTACCTTCAGAGCAAAAAAAAAAAAACAAACCCCTACCTGGAACCTCATTAGTAGCTTCTACCACAGCCGGTTTGGTCGTAGTATGCTCAGTTTTGATTAAGCAATTTACTCTGAAGCTCTTTCTAGCGCTTGTGATCCAAAACATAGTAATTTAATGAGAAACATTAACACTAAACAGTCACAGTATAGCTATACTTTTAATAACTGGAACAAGAACTCATTTCTGGTAAAGGAACATAGCTATACTTTGAAAACAATTATTACTTCAAATCTTTAATATAAGACATCATTTATAGTGCATATTGTTACCTTAGGGTGGGGATTACCTGTGACTGAAGGAACCAAAGGGCTGAGAAAAGTTGAGGACAAAGCCGTCTCTAAAAGACCAAGAAGAGATTTTTTTTGGGAGGGGGGGCGAGAGAGAGAGAGTATGCTTATATTAGCCGTAGCAAAGCACAACTTTATTCAAAATCAAAGCCATATGGATGCATATATACACACACGTACACACACACATTCACATTGAAAAATAATATTTTTTTGAAGGCATGCACGCGCATTCACATTGAAAAATAATACTTTTTGAAGACGCGCGCCAGCACACACTGATTCTCGTGTTTCACATGTCACTTACCAGAAGCTTCACATATAGGACCCTGATGACTTGTTGGGGGCACAATAATTTCATTATTATAGTATTAGTTAACTTTGAGTGATATATTATTCATTAGTTGTATAGTTTTCGTACCTACCTACTTCTACTGTTGGAAGTGGGAAGAGCAAAACGATCGACGACCTTTCTTCTTATCTCCACGTTTTTTGTACCCAAACCCAACATTTTCTTCTAAGGCGTTTCAAAATCCAATAACAAACTAATTAAAAGCAATATGTTATGGCTCTGTTTCTCCTTGGGCCGTAACCCATGTAGTTTAACCACATGCTGTATAAAAGCTTCGACCACTTGTTGGCTAGTGAAGGGAGCTTTCAGAGGCACAAAGTGAGCATATTTAGATAATCTATCAACTATCACCAGAATCACAGAAAATCCTGTCACCGTAGGTAGAGCAACGATGAAGTCCATCGTAATATCTTCCCAAATCCATAGTGCAGACCGAGACAAGTCTTTATTAGCTCCTTTTGGAAGCATCTCTTAATATTACATGGCACTGAACTTTGCATGAGTTCCTCATATCACCCACAAACAGATGGACAATCTGAGGTACTGAATCGCTGTCTTGAAATGTATCTTCGGTGCTTCATTTTCAATTGTCCAAAGATGTGGCTCGATTACCTTCCCTAGGCTGAGTATTCATATAACACAGCACTCCACACCACTATTAACATGACTCCCTTTCAGGCTGTTTATGGTAGAGACCCACCATCATTGTTGCCTGTTATCCCCACGGATGGACTGCCTGCGGATTTATACCACCAGCTACAGCAAGGTGATAGCATCCTAGAAACCTTGAAGGGGAATTTGACTAAGACCTAGGTCCGCATGAAGACCTTTGCTGACAAAAAGCGGTCTGAGGTACAATTTGCTGTTGGTGACTTGGTGTTCGTTAAGTTACAGCCATATTGACAGCATTCAGTGGTGCTCCGTAAACATCAGAAACTGTCTCTTAAATACTTTGGACCCTTTCCAATTGAGTAAAAGATTGGTACAGTAGCTTACAAATTACAACTACCGAAGGGGACAAAAATACATCATGTCTTCCACGTTTCTTTACTTAAGAAGTGTGAAAATCCCTCCACAGTCCCATACGTCCTGTTGCCATTATTAACTGAGGTGGAAGGACCTGTGTTACAGCCAATACGTATATTGGATTCTCGTTCTATCAAACAGAATAATCAGTGGGTTTCACAAGTACTGGTTCAGTGGGATGATCAAGGAGCTCCTACCTGGGAATCAAGGGATGATCTAAGAGAGTGGTGCCCTTCTGTCGACCTTGAGGACAAGGTCTCACTTCCACAGGGGGGCAATGTTACGGCCCAAGGAGAAAACAGAGCCATAACAAGTGGGGCCCATCATGAGAATAGCCATGCAAGGAAGATACGTCGCAGCACGCGTGACCGTTGTGTCACATGGAAACTAAGGGAATAAAAGCTGTTATGGGATGGGGAGAAAGGGTGTGGAATTAGTTATGCTTCTTGTCTCTTCACCAAGATCACTGGAGCCGAGAATGGGCTTGTACTGGGTTGAATCATCCCTTCCTCAAGCAACTCTGCTACCATCCTTTCAATCTCTGCTTTTTGGCTAAAGGGGTACTTGTATGGTTGGACTTTAATAGGACCTACTCCTTCCTTCAAGTTGATCCTGTGTTCATGCTCTCTAATCAAGGGTAATCCACGTGGTTTGTCAAAAATGTGGTTGTACTTCTGCAACATCGGCTGTAATTCTTCCGAGATTATATTGGGCTCTGTAGGGGCCTCTGTTTCTGTCCCCTCTCCTTGTAACATGTAGCATTCTAGTACTGCATCGGTCTGAATCAGTCTTTGCAGTTGGTGGTATTCCGCTACGGAAATAACGATTCTATTAGTGCCCTTAAGAGTGATGAATGAATCACTATTGTAAAACTTTATATAGGACTCTCCAATAGTATAGTTGGCTATGTGTGGACCAAGTGTAGCAAGCCAAGAGGCAACCAACACAATATCCGACCCTGCAATAGGTAACACATATGCTAGAAATTGGAGAATATGCCCTTGGATTTGCATCGTGACTTGCTTAACTTTTTCTTCCCCCATCACCCACCATTACCCTTACATTCTTAGTCGATTCGATTGGTAGACGCAAGTCTTGAGCAATTTGAGGATGTATGAAACTATCAGAGCTTCCACCATCTAATAATATTTGAACTCTGGTGCTGTCGATGACTCCAGTGAACCAAATGGTGGCTTTTCCCGGTGACCCATGGTAGGCATGTAGTGATAGATGATGTATAGTTAATTCTTCACCCTCTACCTCTTCTTTCACTCCCCTGGCTCCAGACCTCGTACTATATCTCCCCCTCCATTGTTTTCCTCCTCACACTCAATGAGCATGTATTGCTTGTTTAGGCAACGATGGTTCGGAGAAAATTTTGCGCCACAGGTGTAGCACAACCCCTTCTCTCTATGTATCATCATTTTGGCTGGTGTCATCTTCTTTATTGGGTTCATCGGTTTCTCACTTGGAGTGGGTAATAAGGGCGGTAGCCCAGGCTTCGCCTTATATCTCGTGCTCACGACATTTATTGTAGCTCTGAAACTAGCCCCTGAGGCTGCACTAAAGGATTTCATCTTCGACTGGCTGTAAGAAGACTCTCCAGTATTATATAGCTTGGCTAGTTCGATTGCCTTCTGCAAGTTATCTAGTCGCCTTGAAACCACTTCTTGTTTAACTTTTGGTTTCAACCCACTGGTAAAATGGTCTATTATAGCCTCGTCTGATATACCTTCCGTTCGATTAGCCAACACCATGAACTGATGGCAATACTCGTCCACGCTCCCTGTCTGTGCAAGTTTAAACAACTTCGATCGAGGCTGCTCTAGTAAGGAAGGGTCGTACTCCGCTTCAATAGCATGGGTTAATGAGGCCCAATCATAAATTGCCTTGGACTTTTGCAACAGTTGAAACAACAGTATCACATCCCCCTCCATATTAATGGCAGCAAGGACAATTCGATATGGATCTAGAGTCTCATAATAAATAAAATATTGGTTTGCATGGAAGATCCAATTCTCTAGATCAAAACCATCAAACTTTGAGAAATCAATTTTTACCTGCTTCGTGTAGTGTGGATGATGGGGCCCGCCACTGTTTGTGCCGCCACTCATCACTAGCTGACTCAAGCATTCAATGGTATGATATTGATCATCTCTATCCTTGTTTAAATCAGTGATGGTAGCCTCCATTTTGCCAAAACTTGTATCAGGAGCCCGAGCCAATGCTTCAATAGGAGCTTCAATCCTGTCAAGCCCCGTGCTACTTTTGTTCTCCAGTTTACGCAGCTTCTTGTCCATGGCATTATCTCTCTACTTCACTCACTCACTGAGGCTTTTGAAATCGGCCTGTAAGTCTTTAAATCTGGTTGCGTCTGCCATTTGATCCTCTCAATGAAAGCACCAAAATGTTATGAATAATAACAAGGATAGTAGCAAATGGATTAGGAGTTCCAGATTTCATTCACTGCATAATACTCATTGGTATTAATATGTATTATCAGTCCAGAAATGCAAATAACAGACAAGGAATAACAGAAATGTCAGAAGAGAAAGGAAAGCAAAACCACAAAGGGTCCAGAGAGGTTCAAGAGGTTATAGATAGAGAAAAGAAGTATAACTAATTCCACACCCTTTTCCCCCATCCTATAACAGCTTTTATTCCCTCAGTTTCCATGTGACACGACGGTCACGCGTGCTGTGATGTATCTTCCTTGCATGGCTATTCTCATGATGGGCCCCACTTGTTATGGCTCTGTTTTCTCCTTGGGCCGTAACACAACATACTGCATAAAACAAAAAAAATATCAAAATACTACATCTACACAGATATTCACCTCAATGATATAAAAGTTTGTTTGAAACATCATGACAGAAGTCTCACCTTCATCAACTTGAGATTGGTGCGCACAACTTTTTCCCCTTTAGTTTCTTCGAGCCCACCACCCTACCCCAAACCAAAAAGAAAAAAAAAAGAAGAAGAAAAAATTAGTTTCATACAACAAACAAGTGATTCCCCATCCCCCACCGCTCATGTAATTATGTTGTAGCTTCTCATGACTTCAAAATTTGTTGAAAAGTCAACTAAAAATTAAAAGTTAAGATCCCAATAGTTCAAAAAAGCGTATAATATTTTAAAAGTTGAGATTTCAAAATTTGTAATTAAAAAATTGACACACATTTAATTTTTGTTTTTGGTGAAAAGAGATGCTCAAATTCAAAAATCCCTAATAAAACCTATATAAAAGTGTAGAACTGAATAAAATTTTATGTATTTGGACCGGATTCAATAAATATTTTCCCATGGTTTTACAGTTCAATGCATTTTTATATTTTAAAGAAGCTGTGACAAAGACAATACCATATCTTCAAACTTTGTGACACAAGTCCTTTTAAGTCTATCGTCCACTGCAACGTAAGCCAAAGACAATTATTGTACCCAAATGGGAGAACGTGAAGCAATTAATTCCAAAAAGACAAATCTGTGGACCACTTTGTGTTCATATTCTTAAATAATACTGCAAACTATGAGTCATTAGTCAGTCAACAGGTCAACATGAAGTTGATGGTTGGAATGAAAGCATGGGGTCAATTCTTTTTTATACTCTCACTTAATAAATTGCCGTCTTATACCCGCGCGAGTGAATTTTGTTTTCTTTAAGCATAGTTCCATTGGACTTTAATTATTTTATAGACCCGATTCCCTACTAAACATTAATTGATACTTAGTAGAGGGTTAATTAAATTTGAAACGTTCATATAAGAGACGTATAAGTATTCAGATGTGATGTCCCTTTGAAAACAAACATGAGAAGTAGTGCTTTCACATTACATTTTCTGTAACTATAATCAATTACACGAAACCGACAGTATCTTGACATTAACTTTAATGGCCTCCTAACAAGTTCGTCTAGGGCAATCAATGCGTGAAGCAAGTACAAGTCTTCACTCGCAGCCATTACGTTGGCGTGTATTTCCCATTTTTTAGTAATTTACTGAAGATCATTTTTTTTCCACAGAAAACTGAAGGTCCAATCTTTTAATATCTTGACATTAACTTTAATATCCATTGTTTCCTCTGAGTTCCCTGTTCAACAATTTTGTCTCCCTTCTTAACCCTTCGAGCACCATACTCTATGCATGGCCCCGTAATTATGTTCTTATTACTATTTGCAGTTCTATATGTAAACGAAGTTGGGGCTCAAAAAATTCATTCCAACAACATGACTTTGGGTTCTTCTCTCTCCCCAAAAAAGAATCGTGGCCTGCTCCATGGGTCTCATGGTTTGGTCTTTTTTCCTTCGGCTTTTATCAACATGATAATGGCTTTGCCGTTGGAATATGGCTAATGGGTGGTCCTGCTGAAAGAACAATCATTTGTACATCTAACTTTAGTAGTTATCTGCTTCCTCTAATTCAAAATATATGTTATAATTAATTTATATAAAAAAAATAAACTATCTTTTATATTAAGAATAACATGTTATATTTTAGTTTGTTAAAGCATGAGCATCCTCCTAATGAAGATAATTTTGTTCGAGACACTATCAAATACTAAATATTAACACATATTCCAGTGTAAATTTAAACACTAGTTTATTACGTTATAAACAAATTGTTAGTCTCAAATATATTTTATCGGATGTGCCAAAGGGACTAGACTCAAATATATAGCTTAATTTGTTTCTTAATTGTGGTACCAAAGGTAATCAATTTTATTGATTTATTTTGTCTCTGATACCTCTTCTATTCTATTCGAACTATTCCTTGCACATCAGATTTGGTATAAAAACAGTGATTAATTCTTTTTGAAGGAAATGCAAAATTTTTATTGGGTTTAGTAGCAAAAACCTTCATAAGCTTTTACCAAAAGCACATCCGGCATTATATATTTTTCGAAGTTAAAAAAATTCTCTGAACATTCAAAATTAGAGTAAAAAATATTAGGACCAATAAATATAAACTAACCTTGTTATACAAGTAACGGTACTGTTTTATGTTATATTTAAGTTTATAATGTTTGCTCCTATTTTTAATATTAATGAGTACTTTCATATTTCCAAAAAGGATACGGTGATGAATTTATTTGGAATAATTAGCGATACTTGTTAACTGGGTAATATAATTTTGTTTTAATATGATCTAAGGACATTTGAGTTTGAAAAGGATAAACAAATTATCCTTCGAATAGGCTCCGATCCCTTCCAAATCCCCATGTTTCAAAATTCGTGCAAGATGGATAAAAATCTTTCAATAGATTTAGTCTTGCAGTTTACCTATAACATTGAATTATTTAGCGGATTTATTTAAAGATTTATGTGTTGTTTATCTACTTATTATTTTCAATTAATTCCAAATATAAACGCTGTGGACCACTTTGTGTTCATATTCTTCAATTATGAATATTGAAAAACAATACCCAAACTTTGGGTCATTAGTCAGTCAACAGATCAACATGAAGCTGCTGGTTGGAATGGAAGCATGTCGTCCAATTCTTTTTTCACTCTCACTTTATAAAATGCCGTCTTACATGGGCCTGAGTCAATTTTGTTTTCTTTAAGCATAGTTGCTTTGGATTTTAATTATTTTACAGATCTGATTTTCCTATACATCAATTAATGCTCAGCAGAAAGTTAACTAGATTTGAACCGTTCCTATAGGAAACGGAAGAATTGGCCTCAGCCTACCAAGACCTTTGGCCTCTGCCAGCAAGAGGCAAACTAATTGGCTGGAGCTAGGAGTATACAACACGGCAATTCAAAATTTGAAAAGAAATAATAAAAAATTTGGTATGAGTTGATACAATATTTGATCTTTATAGTTTATACTCATTTTATTTTATTTTTTGTTGTAGTTTCAAATTATAGGTCTTTATAGTTCCCCAATTTTTTTTTTTAGACTATAACACTATTCTCTATAATTTAATAGAAATATGAATCATTTTACATTTTGAAGGATTAAAATCTATTATTTGAAATTAGACCAAAACTAGAATGAAGATAAACTATGATAACCAAACATTATATTAACTATTTTGGTAATGAATGGTTTTTAGGAATTTTTATTCTATAATTCAAAACATACGTATTTTGCAAGTCAGTGAATGACTTGGGTCAATCCTATGTGTAAAATGAGTCACTTCTATCTTAAACTCAAGGACACAAAGTCGTTGAGTCAATCGGTCAACTTTGTTGGCAACTTTTCTGTAGAAGAGCTAGCCACAGTAAGGTGCGTGACCATTCAACCCTGAATTGGTTAATAAAATTTAAAGCATATCAAAATAATGGTGCCTTGGGGATGACAGTGCAACACGTAAAAGCTTGCAGTACTGAGGGCATGTGGTCCAATCCTTTTGAAGTTTACATTGGTGTATGTGAGTGTGCCTATGTTCTTTCAATTATAGTACTGAGGGCTTGTGCTACTTGGTCTCGTATGAGTATCCAAGGTTTGATCTAGAGCATGTTGACAAACATGTAAAACAATGGTTTTGAAAAAGCTGTTGACAAACATGTATCAAAAATGCAGAATGACTTATGGGCCTAAAACCATGGTTTCAAAAGTGGTAAACAAATATACTCAGATTCTTCATAATAGCTTTTAACCCTCAAAACTATAGTTTGGAGGTGGAAACCATGATTTTCGAAAAAGCTATCTTTCCAGCTTTTTTAGAAGCTATTTTTCAAAATCTATTCTCCAAAATAACTTTTACGCAGATCGAGACAAAAGATATTCTCTAAAAGCTAATCTAAATATACTGCTAGTCTAGTTTTAACTTGAGTTTACACTAGATTCTTGGTCTATTGAATGTATGGATTGATTCAGGTAGTCATGAACATCAGTTTGCTATTCTTTTCTCTTTGGGACAGGCGAGATTTCACTGTGATAAAAAGCAAAATCTAGGTTCCAAATTATTTGAATAGGAAAGCATTTGAATATTTGTTGATAATTTATGATAATCTCAATTTGAAGAGAAATTGAAGGGGTAATTATATTTATTTATTCAAAAGTAAAATATCTATAGTATTGAGTTATATATATATGTAGATTCTAGTATTAGAAACTAATTTACTGTATATAATGACAAACTGATATTGATAAGGAAAAAACATAGATGCAAACTTAAAAGATAAAATTCCACAAAAATAAATAAAAATCAAAACTAATCAAATCAAAACCACATGGGAATCGCAACATTATCATTTTGTTCGTGCTTGTTTTCTAAAGCAAAGTGATCGATGTTGTCACATAGAACCTGAAGATGGACATGGAGGAATAGCCACCTCTATAACTCCTTCAAGCATCAGTACCACACTTTTCATGGATGGCCGAAGAAAAGGTTCACCTTGAATACACCATAACCCCACTTTCACCATATTCTCAAGCAATGTACTATCCACTTCTGCTCCAACATCGAGCTTGTTCAACTCTCTCCGAACAAAGCACTTGTACGCCCAGCCGGACAAAACAATTTGTTCTGGATGCAACACGTTAACCACCATGTTTTTTCTGCAAAATACAATCTCCAATAGCATAATGCCATAGCTATAAATATCTGCTTTCACTGTTATTGGAGTGTTCTTGCTCCATTCTGGAGCCAAATACCCTCTTGTCCCTCTAACCTGTGTAAAGGTTCTTGTCTGGTTTAGCATTAGAAGTTTTGTTAAGCCAAATCTGATATTTTAGCTGTGAAAAACTCATCCATCAATATATTTTGCGGCTTTATGTCACAGTGAATGATGGGGTTCCCACATTCTTCATGCAGATACAGTAACCCTTTTGCAATGTCGAGTGCTATTCTTCTTCTCTGATCCCAATCTGGACGTACCTTTTTGTCACCAAAGATAAGCTTCTCAAGGGAGCCATTGCTCATGAACTCATAAACCAGAAGCCTTTTGGATCCCTCAGCACAATATCCAAGCAAGCGAACCAAGTTTCTGTGGTGGGTTTTCCCAATGGCTCGCATTTCTGCTTGGAAATCTCTCTCTCCTTCTTCCGTTAACCCCTGTAGCCTTTTTACAGCAATAAGTTTTCTTCCTTTATGTAAGGTTCCTCTATAAACCGATCCAAAGGAACCCTTACCCACCTCTTGTTTGAAACCATCTGTTGCTCTCTTTAGGTCATTGTATGAAAATACCCTAAGAGTAATCCCTTCGTTCAAGCCCAAATCTCCCATCTCCAACAACCTCTTGTAACTTAAAACTCCAATCCTGTAAATGAAATGGCTAGAGATCGCGGCTGCTGAACACAGAAGAATGGCAAAACCTAAGAGAACCAGAATTATCACGTTAATTGCTTCCTTACTGGTAGTCTTGATGGGATGGGGTTGGTCATTATTGTTACTCCCCAGGCTTTGAGATCCCACCTTGAAGTATATTGTGTAGGAGGAGGACTCTTGTGTTTCTCTTTTAACATATCTTAATGGAAGCTTTTGTTTCTTGCAGAGATCATCTTTATAGAAGGCAGCCCCACAGAAACAATCTCGCAAACAAGAATTTGAGCATTCCTCCTCCGGAATTGCTTCATTTATATAAGGAAGATCAGCCAGGCTCATACTACTCATGGGAGACATGTAATAAGAATTTGCATAATCTTGATCGCTGCCTTTGCATCCGGATTCTGAGAAGTTCCTTTTGCACCCAAGATTCTGTTGATTTGGGTCTATAAAATCGGTTCCAGGAAGACAATTGCAATAAGGCCGGTTGTCATTGTTGGTACAGTAGCTGTTGAACCCACAAAAACCATTTACATTACAAAGATTGTTCAACTCTGACGGTGACCACAACTTCTTCACTTGATGTGTCCCATTCACTTCGTTGAAATGAGCATAGAGTCGAAGAACTCCATCAGGATCAAAAGTTGCACGATAAATAGCCTTGTTTCCTTTAAAGCTGCCGATATCACCCTGATTCCAAAGAATTTCTGATTCGGAACTACTGTCATTTACAAGACATAGAGGCCCAACTGGATCTGTGGGATTGAAGAGAAGATAATATTTGAAATCGGTGTCATAAGAAATATAATAATGCCAGTAAATATCCCAACTCTGGCCGGCAGAATATCATGGGTACATAACAAGGTATCCATCATCCTGCAATGCGAATTCAAACCTTCCAGAAGATTGGTTGGTGTCTGATGAACTAGACACCAATTGACTCCCACCAAGTAGAATTTGGCCACCTAACATAGTATCGGTTGGGTTATCGAAACTCTGCCAAAGGAACTTGGTGGAATTCTTGTTTTGTAGAACGAAGTTTCCAGAATTAAGCATGGAAGCAGAGGAAACAGTTCCGTTGTTGTTACTACGAGCAATGACCTTCTTTTTCCCTGGACCTGTTTGCAAAAGAAGCTCACCTCTGATGGTTGTTAGAACAAGACTTGCATTTGAGGAGACAGAAGGGTCATCGCGATTTGCAGTCCACACGATCGTTTTATTAATCCCATCGAGCAGCCAGATTCCAACTTTGAAGCCGTTGCCTTGCTTGTAAAAGCCAAATGCAAATTGACCAGAAGGTGAATGCCATGAAATGGGACCAGTGGGGGAAAGTGAAGAGCCAAGTGGTATGTCTGCGAGTACGGTTTCACAGAGAAGATGTACGGAAAGGAGAAAGTAGATGCTTGAGACAATGGTGGCCATGGCCAAAAGAATCTTAGAGAATTGCAGAATCGCCAGTGAACAAAACAGGATTTCTGCAATGATAAATGGATCATGTGAAATTGCAAAATCTCAAAAAGTCTTCCACGTCTTCCCTGAAGGTGTTGTGGGACCGTGCATCGTGACTTTCTTGAGTTCTTCGATCCATGGAAGAAAAATGACAAAAGGAAAACATCCACGTGGAATTCCAAATTAAGAATATTATTTGTATTGAATTTTTTTAATTTAAATTATTACAGAATGATCAGTCATCAGAGATTAATTTTTTTAATTTAAAGTTTGATTTATTTATATTTGAATTAAACTTTTTGATAAATTTTGTCTCATGCATTATGAATGCCGGTTTCGTTTTTTTTTTTTTTATATACCTACCATTGTTGTATTTCGTTATTTAATTTTATCTAACGTTTCTGGTAATCAACATTATGTATTCCCTTTTACATTATTTTAGGTAATCAACATTACAAAATATAATCCCTATATACATTACAAAGGCCAAACTAAACAATTGAAACAGCCCTCTGCACTTTTATTACATTTAATCCTGATTCTTATAATCCAACCAAACAATGTTAGAGTTTGAAGTAGATAAGAGTAATAGTACTTATTTCGGTCCTTGCAAAATGCATGCAAATTTTGCAATTTTTTCTTTTTTAAATTGATTAATTGACTTGATCGGGTTATACCTAAATCATTTTTATATTTAAGACTAATCCAATTAGAACGTGAAATGATTTACGCATCTTTTAACAAATACGTTCTTTTGATGCTTCAACTTGTATTCTCCCATTTGTGGAAGAAAAGGCCGCTTACACTTTAGCCAATGGCCTACTTGTCCTTTCTCTTTCTTTCTTTCTTTCTTTT
>QFDD01002844.1:0-22109 GCA_006871305.1 Vachellia collinsii | reverse complement strand
TTCCTCCAAAGTCAGATGTGGTGGCTTCCACCAAAGCCAGTCTCTCCTCAAAGGCAGCAACAAACTCCTTGTTGGCCTTGTCCTTGCTGCTCTTCTTTCCAGCAACCTGTTGGGAAGGAACAGCTTTGGTCACAGATGAGGCCATCTCTTTCTCTCAGATAATTTGTTAGGAACCCAAAGTAATTCTTTTCTGATGTGGAAGGTCAGGCTATACTGCAACCACAGAGCATACTCAGACAAAACCTTGGCTCTGATACCAACTGTCACGTGCTCAGTGATTTACTTGATGTAAGTACCGTGCGGCCTAGCAAGCTCTGCCAAACCTTGGACTTAGAACCTGCTAGTAAGCCTACAAAGACTTGACTTAGTTGTGAGAACTAAGGAAAGACTAGAGAGAGAAAACTTAGAGAGAGAAGGAGAATGAGAGAATACTTCTCTATTGCTTGAATGGATGATTTACAAGTGATCCCCTTGGGGGTATTTATACTACTCCACCTCCTCAATGGACGGTGAAGATCTATTCGATCTAACAGCCCTTATTAGCCTTTTAGAATGTTACTTTACACTATTCCACCTACTCCACTTACACAATGAATGGTGGAGATCTATTTGATCTAATGGCCCATGTTAACCTTCTAGAAACCTCTCAAAAAAATATATCTACACATGTGGAGGCCGTGACAAGCTGCTGATTAGTATTAAAGATAGATGGGGGCAAAGGGCATTAAGATAGAGGGTAGGTCTGGAATATACAAAAATTATCATGGGCAATTTTGTCAGGATGGGAGAGGAAGGAGATGACCAGAAGAAGACAAAAATTCGCTCAAGCCAGTAGGGGTGATTAATATAGCATCTTCTAAAACACAGATTAATAGCTTCCATACAGTGAAAAAAAAAATTATAATATTTTTAGGCATCCTTTTTTAAGGCATGTCTTGCTCAATGAAATTGGATTTTCTTACATGAGTTGATCTTATATATAACCATAACCAACAATTTGACTTTATTTAAAGATTTAATCTGTTTTTCTCTTCTTTTTTATCCTAATCAATTACATAATTGTCTCTTTTTTTTTGCCCCCATTGATTCTCTCTGATCTCTGCTCATTCAATCTCTTTTACTCATCATTTTTATAATTAAATATATATTTAGAAAAATTCTCTTCCACATTTATTGCTTTTTACTAATAAGAATTCGTTTTTTGTAATTTGGCAGCCGCGCATATAAAAGGAACCGAACGTAGTAGGGAGTATATAATGATATTAAAATATTGATATATCTGAAGAGATAGGAGTTCATATCCCTTTAGGCACCATATCGAAAGAGAATTAATGATCTTCCTGTCACCACCTGCCCTGTCGGTGGAAGACAGAAATGAGACACTTATCTACCAATCAATTCACGAACTATAAATCCTCCCTTCACATAAAACCATATAATGAACAATAAAAGTTGTGATTCATGGTCTATACAACCAACCAGTCAACCATTAATTCTAAAGATATATCAGCACCACCAGAGATTTCTTCCATCGAGTCAGAGTTCATTGGCACAAAACAGGGAGAACGAAAGTATACCCAAATTTAATTCTTCAAAATAACCTTCCCACGAACAAGCAAGCATGCATGTACGTATTGATGACTTAGTACTTTGGAGGTGGCTGCTGAGTTGGTAGCAGACCGAAGCGCTTTTTCAGTAGGACTCTCTGCCTCGAGTATTTATCATCGGGTGAAAACCTTGCTGCAAAGTCACCAAATAAAGAACAGATACAGAACAATGATCCAACATCAATAAGGTATAGCTGATGTAAATAAATAAATAAAATCCCCCCGGGGTGACAGAAACAATCTGTGCATCTGTTTTCATTTAAAGAGTACTAACAGACATTAAATGCATGTTTGGTTTTCCATTGAGAACCACTGAAACTACGCTTTGTTTCTGACATAAAATCAAACACACCTAAAGTCCAAGACTAAGGCACACGGATTAAACCAATAAACTGACTGCCTGGGGGAAGATGCACCTTCATTCACAAAGATTAGCTTCCTCAATTTGATTTCAATGTGTAGTAACTTGCATCTTCACAGATTGACTCTAGGTTCAAGTACTTGAATGGAGAGAGAGAGAGAAAAGGTCCATAGGCTGATAGCAGCCCTATGCGACTAATATCTAGGCATCAAGTCCAGAGAAAATGAACAGACTCACAATGTCACTCATGTTATTCAAAATTTCTTTATGTTTAGAAAGGGGAAAAAAGAACATAATTCATAAAGAACTTGTGAATGGCCATGTTCCATGAAAACCAGGGGCAAAAGGAGTCATCATTTTAGAAACAATTAAACTATATTACCTGGATGAGCAGATTGTGTCGCCAAACCCAGAGGTGATTCTTTCTGCAAGAACAGAGAAGCTTAAAGTTAATAAACCCGTTCATTGGGCTTAGTGTATTGCAACATAGAATGGAGCTCCAAACTTAACTATGCAGCAATCCTACTGATAATATCGTTTTTTGTTACAAAAAAAAAAAGTTTAATATCCAGTTCGTAGGGAAATGTTTGGGCAATACTCCATAAGTTTTGAAAATACATATAGGCTAGTTAATACACTAGCCTATCTCTTCCAATAATCACATTATCTTCTTTTTCCTAATCTTCTATTAAGCCACACTTGCAGCTAAATGTATATCATTTCCCAACAGTTGCTCCCACTGTTTCCCTTTAATGGTCACTTTAAAAGAAGACTTCAGTTTCTATACATGTCATTTTAAAAAATCTAAGACAACATTAAATACTATATTTTACAAGCATACCCTTATCTTCACTAACTAATTAGAGATAATTATGGAGAGAAAAGATAAAACAAACTAAGGGTATGGTGAGAAATTTATAAGGAATTTTGATATATTAATTGTATTTTTAATTCGTAAACCTGAACCTTAAACAACAAATTAGGAAGGAAAAAAAAAAAGAAGTATAATAGATTTGCTAATTAGTGGCATTCCATTAACAAGTCCTTTGAACATGTCACATTATCATTCTCCTTCATGAACCCGCGGGGGCATGTAAAAATTTTATTTGCACAATGAAAAGCAAAGCACAAATTCATATTTAAGGCTTTCAACTTCAATTTATCAGCAAAACATGTTGTGTAGCAGAACCACCAAAGAGAAAATTAAATGCTACCTTGGTAGTGTAAACTTTATCACCATTTTCATTAATGTAATACTGAAGATACATTGTCGCTGATTTTTTGGTTCTGCCAATGAAGTATTTTAAATCCTGCAAGGAAAATAGGGAGCCACGGCATCAACTATAAGGCAATATTAATTCATATTGACAGAGGCCACAGTATAATGGAAGAAATGGATCTGAATCTCATTATGAACAGTATGTGCTTACAGTATATATAGACTTATGAGTCTGTGTGTGAATGACGTGTACATAGAATGTGTGACAGCTAAGTGTGCAACTGAACTATAACAGAATAGTGTTTAATCATCTGACTATCTATTACACACTATACTCTAGTATTCCCCCTGCTCGCGTGTTGCAAAATTCAAACGAGTGCGAAGGTATTGAAACAGCATCTTGCCCATCGGTTTTGCGAGAATATCGGCAACTTGTTCAGGTGCTGGAACGTATCCAATTCGTAGCACTCCTGCAGCCACCTTCACTCGCAGGAAATGAAGATCAATTTCGACATGCTTTGTTTTGGAGTGTAGGACAGGGTTTGCTGTTAAAGCCACAGTACCAGAGTTGTCACACCACACAGTGAGAGGGTCAGTGATTGGCACATGCATCTCGCGCAGAAGTGTCATGACCCACACAGTACATCAGTGGAGGCATCAGCAACACTTCTGTATTCGGCATCAGAAGTGGACCTGGCCACCACTTGCTGCCTTTTGGAAACCCATGTGACTGGATTAGACCCAAAATAGGTGCAATAGCCACTAACGGAGCGTCTATCCTCTTTGTTTGTAGCGCAGTCAGCATAGTGTGTAATAGATAGTTAGATGATTAAACACCATGCTATGCATATAACAACAAGGACATAAATAAGCAGCAACCAAGAAATAAACAGATATGAAATAAGATTACAGCAAGCGGATATTACTCTTAAGAATTAAGGTATGAAGAAAACTCGCTCACTAATTAAAGTAATGGCAACAGCGAATAATTGTAAAAATAGTCAAGCGGTTATACGTATTACGTAAACGTGCAGGAGTATGAATCAGAGGGATTAGGCAGGGACAGATGAGAAAGCTCCGCCGCCGGACGCCGGACGCCGGAGAAATCGGGTGACGAGCTGACGGCCGAACAGGACGGGATCGCCAGGGATTAGAGAGAGACGAAGTAAGTGCGAGGCGCGAGATTAGAAAGCAACTACGAGAGGCGCCCGATTCAGGGAGCGTGAGTTCTCTCTCATTCACACCTAACTCGAGTTGTCCCTAACTTGAATTAACTAACTTCAGTTACTTAATGTACAAATTTATTTTGCAAGCTTTTTTTTTTTAAAATAATATTGTTTCTAAAATTTTCTATTATTGCATTGAAAATTTTAAAATAGAGGAATATTGTCCCAATTTTATTAAAAAAAATTGATTTTGACTATTACCTAACTCTAGTTAATAATATATAATTAAATTATTGATGTCAAAATATAAATTTATAAGTTTACTTTTATTAACAAATAAGTAGTACTAATATATAATTAAATAATTAAAATACAAAAAATGATACCAATTTGATTTAAATATATTTTAAATCCACATGATTGAAATTAAATCCACCAATTTTCATAACTTATCATTTTTAATAAAAAAATCTCTATGAAAGTTAATGTATAAAATCACTGAACATAATCAAATTAAAAATGTTTGTATAAGTTTAAAAGTGAGTTAACAATAATAAACTCCATGTATGAATTCATAAGTTCAACAACCTTTACATTTAATATGAGTTTAAAAGTAATTTAGTAGAATTTTATAAAATAACAACAAAAAAAGGGTAAACTCTCATAATATTAAATAACGTTACGTTTATATCTCTCTAGAATATTAATGGTAGACTTGTCACTTGAAAAGGCACATCTTTAGTTAATATGATTATATTTGAAACATTTTTTATAAGGGAAACTTTTATATATGATGAAATCATGAAACCTTTATAGAACGTGAAATATAATAACCTATAGTGTGAGTAATAAATGGATGGATTAATTATTAATATTTACTTAATCATTTCATTTTAAGTCTTATCACCTTTTTTTTTTTACCCGTGCCATTTGTCATTATCGCCTATGTCATATGTAATGATCAAGCTCATTTAAAAACAAAAATAAAACGTTGGATAAATAATTCACATATCAATGTAACCGATTAAACTTTTAAATTTTAAATAACAGTAGTTCAACATTTATCATAGGAGCCACTTAAATTTTTTAAGAGATTAATGAAGTTAATAAGTATATATATTTATTATTTTTTTAAAATTAATTTGGCTGATTTATAAATAGATATATAGTCTAATGATATATATATAAGTATTTTAAAATATATGTTTTATTTATGCAATTTATTTAACTTCTTTCATTTCCTAAAAAAAATCAGTTAACTCTTATTTTAAGGATTAAATGTAGTATAACTTGATTTAGGTTTTCAACAACATTAGATATTGATGGGGGAAGAAAGGACATTGGCCTTGTTTGTATTAGTGTTATAAAAGTACATTTACGTGAGTCGAGGCAAACTTGTTATCACACACTTATCTTATAAATCTTAGATTGCATTGAAAAGGGTAAATTTCATCCCCAATCCAAACACTAAGGCTAGGAGCAAAGTGCCAATTGAGTACACATATAAATAGGGAAAATTTCAACACAATGATGGAAAGTTCAAATGAATATAATTGATACCATAAACGCCAATTGAGTACACATACATGAATTAATCAAAAACCACGATTTCTTATGAATTTTCAGAAAAGCAAACTTGGTAGCAGTCTGAGTGACAAAAGCTTCATTAAAGAGGTCGCTTTTGTTAGATTGAATATGGAGACCTTCTATATTTTTAAGAAAGCTGTTAAAGAAAGATCTTGACTCCATTTTTTATGATCACGGATGATTCCATCCGGCTGTTTTCATATCCTGTTTTGCTATCTCCTAATTTATATTTCCCTAGTTTACGTTTTACAAGTTATAAAGATTTGTATTGTGCTTTTTTCCTCACTTTAATGAATTCTATTCTGTCGGCGAAAAAATAAAATAAAATTGAGTACACATACATGGGACGGAGATTTGCAGTTATCGTCAAATGACCTAAATACCGCTGACTTCAACGGAAATGTCACTTTTGTCACTACTCACCCCGAAACTTCGCTAGAAGATATCCCAACCGCTATAGACAGGACAAAAATGGTGTCTCATAGTGTTTTGGGGACGGGATGCAAGATGGTGAGAACGATTATGAGCAGTGTTCAAAGGGAAGAGATCATGGGATGGAGTTGTCTTATTTTTAAATTTGAGGATCAAAACCGCATAAAGTTATGTATTAAACCCAAAAAAAAACAAAATGCAACAAAGCATATTCACACAAAAGCTAGGATGTGGATGGAGTTCTCACACGTGTCACACAGATTCGCGTGCTCACCAACGTTCCTTCCTTCAACTTCTACACCAACCCACCCAAGTTCACAGCCATCTTCCCCGAAGCTGGCTGCCAATGGAAATTGCGCTTGAATTGATGGTTCTTAATTTAATTCCGTAGACTAATCCATGGCGATGCTATTGAGGAAAATGTGGGAATCGGTATCGAACCGTTCGTGTTCGAGTTCGAGTTCGAGTTCCAACTCGCCGGAACGCTTTTGTCGCGTGGATTCGTCTCTTGGTGCATTCGAGCAAATTCCTTTCGATATACTGATCCAAATCCTGAGGCTTCTGGGTCCCAGAGAAGCTTCGAAATTGACTCTTGTGTGCAAAGCATGGAGATCCCTGGCCTCTGATAACCGGCTCTGGATTTTTTTCCTTCAGAATCACCCATTGGAGCCATGGGATACCGTTTTTTTCGCCGAGGCCAATTTGAGGTCTGGTTATCCTCTTCCGTAAGTATTCTTACTTTTTCCTTTTGCGCTTTTCTTGGATGCCTCATTCTCTGTAATGGAGGGTCAACTCATAGAACCTCAGAATCAGAGTGTTCCGTTGCGTCCAGTGGATTCTTGTCTTGTTTTGACTCCTTGATATTTCAGAACCTTGGTCGGTCAGATGCCTCAGTTATCTTTCAAGCGTATATATGGCCTACGAGAACAAGTTCCTGGTGCTGTAATAATCGATGGTTGGTGTTGCAACTACCTATACTTCTACTTCTGTTCTTCGTGACATTTTGTTCTTGTCGAATTCAATAGTATGCCTGCTTCTGTAGGTGGTTCTGGCTATTGCAAGTTTGGTTGGAGCAAATTTGAACGCCCATCAGGGCGATCGGCTACCTTTTTGGTAAAGTTTTCTTTTGGAACTTGCACTAACGAAGACTGCGTGAGCAATTTTCTTTTATTTTCTTTTAGATACTGGCAATCCTTTGCACCCAGTTTACTACTGCCTTCTCTCATTTTAACGGCGGTTATTTTCCCTTCTTATGTCCATCGTCGTAATCATTTTATCATTGATGTGCAGGAATTCGGTAACCTTGAGTCTCCAATGTACACTAGACTTAGACATTTTTTTGCAACTATTTATAGCAGGTTCGTCGTTTTAAATATTTGATAAAAAGAGCATTTTACTAAGAGGGACTTCATCGTGTTTCAAGTTAATTCTTGTTCTCTCCAACTATGCATCTTTATCTGCGTACCTATTGTAACACTTAATCTATTTACAGAGAAACCTTTTGCATGCCTGAGCCATGTCAGTTCTATTTATTCTATACTTAATTTTTTAAGTGGCTAGCATTGGATGCCTGGTGCAATAGTTGTTTTCTCCGCAGGATGCAGGTTAAACCAAGTACTCAACCAGTCATTGTTTCTATTCCAATATGCCATTATGACGGTTAGTTACATTTATGATTTATTTCATGATCCTGACAAAAAGAAAAAAAATGGAAATAACAAATCAAATCGTTTGAAAATAAATCCATTTTGGACATTTAATTATGCTTGTGTAATATGTATACCTATTTAACAATAACAATGAAAATGTGCCTTAGACACAACACTCTACTTATAGTTGAGTTCTTATCATTCTAATTGTTGTGCATCCTATATTCTGTATGGGGACCGTCTATTCAATAAAGAAAGTTATGTCACCTTATGCAACATTTTCCATACTCCTTACTTTCACATATTTATAACTTGAATTATTGAAGTGAAAAATAGATGATTGCTCTTACATTATACGATTCTTTGATGCACAATGTTATTCTCATGCCATTATTTCAGATACTGAATCTGCCAAAGCATCAAGGCGGCAGCTTAAGGAGGCAATATGTGCTGCCCTTTTTGACATGAATGTTCCTGCTATTTGTGCTGTCAACCAGGTTTTTCCCTCTTTCAAACAAGAAAGCTCCAATTGCCTTATATCTACTGTTCTGCCATAAGGATGATGCACATTAACAGATGCTTAAGATAATTTATTGACTCAGATATAGAGGATTTTTGTGATACCTTATCTGAATCATTTTGTTAGAACAGACACTAAAAGAAGTGAGTATTAAGGCATCTGTAGTTGTTTCACTACTATAACTATATCTGCTTCTCTTTTGATATCTCTTTCAAGTGCTTATATGTAATTATTCCTACACTCTGTTCATCTTGATCTTTCTGATGAAGAGAACCTATTTTCCTTCTATGGAGTAATCAACTTTGCTTGGTCGATGAAGGTTAACAAAAGAGGATTATGGTTTTGGGTTGCCACTATTGTAGGAAAACTTTGAGTTGCTTGGGCATGCAAGTAATGGCTAGCATGATGAATTTTTCGTCAATTAGGTGGAAGCAATAAAGGGCTAAAACGCTGGGTTAGATTTCTTAATAGAATTATGATTTATATTTCCTTTAGTTATAGTTGATACTAAACCCAAACTCCTCGAACTCTTTTTGGGGGTAGTATGATAAATGCCAAATACAAAAGAAGATCTCATATAAAGTCATATATTGTATTTCTAAATAAGTACTCTAGGTCAGGTTTGTGCAAATGTGACAGCCGCCTTGTGCAATTAACACTAGATTAGGAGGAATGGTACGACAGGGACAAGGTGCTAACTCAATTAGTAAGGGTGGAGTGGGGATGAGGGGGGTCCATGGTCTAAACTTTCTTGAAAACAACAAAAACAAGTCTTATTTCACTAGTGAGATTTGCATGACGTTGCTGGGATCTATCAACAATTAATTTTTCTGAAATATCATCCAAACTTTCTTGATGCCCCCCACCCCAAAAAAAAAGGAAAAGAAAAAGAAAAAGAAAAGGAGTGTAATATTCGTATGTGTGAAGCTAATAGTAAAAGACCTTGGTTTGAATATTCAAGTGGATGTATATGATGCATTCTAACAGTATTTCAAAGTTATTAACCAAGCATGATGTTTAATGTACTTTGTCCATGAACATAATTGCATTGAATGATATAATTTGGTTATTCTGTTCCTTCAATCAATTATTTTTGGGTATTTTGTCCATATTACTTAATTTCTTTTTGCCAAACTTAGGCCACTTTGTCTCTGTATGCTGCAAAACAAACTTCTGGAATAGCTGTTAATGTTGGTTTCCAGGTCACATCTATAGTTCCAAGTATGCTCTATAGACTCCTTTCTTTATCTTGCCCTGCATTCTTTAATATGATATTTTATTGATGCATGTTATTAAATTCTTGAATGTGGAGCTTATTAATGTGCTGTCCATGTGAGGATGCCTGTACTTTCTGCTTCATGCATGAAAAAATGGGTGTTAATGCTTTAACATCCTTCGTCTGAGGCAGTACTTCTATTACCTTTTTAATAAAAGGAGATAAAAAGGCAAAAGAAACGCCAAGTTTAGATTTTTCTGATGGGAACTTGCATTATCATTTTGTAGTTCTGAATGGTAAAGTTATGCGCAAGGTGGGTGTGGAAGTTGTGGGGCTGGGTGCAATCAAACTTACAGGATTCCTTAGGGGGCTGATGGAACAGAACAACATGAATTTTGAATCTTTGTACACTGTTCGCACACTAAAAGAGGTATCGCTATTCTTTTGCTCTACAAATCTTGAGGAGATTTCAACCATTAATGTCGTTGTGCTAGTCTGTGGTGCAATGGGTGTTTCAGTTGTGTATCAGTTCTTATCATGAAATGCAGTTGTATATTTTAGTTCTGGTTGACAGTTGATTTAATTTGCTGCCCATTTATGCAAGATATCCTAATGAAAATTACAATTTTTTTATTCTAGGCTTCTCATAATTCAAATCAGATTTTGGATTTTTCAAGTATTGACCACTGAAATCCATTCGTTTGCACATGCATAAAAATATTATATTTTGGGCTCTCTCCCCCCCATTCATCTGCCCCCCAAAATGTAGTTTTATATATTCTAACTCATAATATACAAGTAATACATGACTAAACTTGTTCCTCTAAAATTTATGGCCCCTGTTTTTCGACCTTGTGGATTGTATTACATGAGTCAGAATTGGAGCAGGATCCTGCTGCATGATATATTGGTTAAATCTAAGTTGCCGTATAGCAAGTGCGTGCGGGCATAACTATGGTAGTTGAGACCCATCTCAATGAACAGTGGAAATATTACTTTTGTGTGGAGACTGAAGATTTCTTTTATATATATATTATATAATTTTCTTATGGATGGTTTCAATCGAAGTGTGATGGGAATGGTTGTATTTAACTCAGAAATGACTTCATGCGAAGTCATCTCACTGAAGTTGTCTGATGATTTGGTTGCATGGGAACAGAAGCTATGCTATGTTGCTATTGATTATGAAGCTGAACTATCAAAAGATACACAAGCATCGTTTGAAGCAGCAGGAGAAGGACGGTTTACACTTTCAAAAGAGCGTTTTCAAACAGGAGAGGTCTTGTTCCAGCCTCGTCTTGCTGGATTGTAAGTGTTTGTATGCTTGCAATATGGTTGTAACTTTTCATTTGCCAACAATATGGTTACAAGTGCAGGGTGTCCAGGTCAACCATGACTGAGGCCCTATTCTTGTATTACCTTGTCTATCATCACTGAACCCGGATGAAACTGGTTTTAAATCATTTGAGGGCAAAAAAAAAAAAAAAAAAGGAATTTCTTAATTGGAAGTCTGCTTATCTGTATTTACAAGGAAAAAAGGTAATAAGGCAGCACATGTCAGGATCTAGTATATATGCAACTTCCTTGAAAATCTTTATCCATAATCGAGTGGACCTTGAGATATGCTGTCCCTTTGGCAGTGTTTCTTTCTCTTGTCATGATGTCACACCATGAAAAATTCTTGCATGCTAGTCATCCTGTTCTGTTTCCCCTGAATAACTTTACCATGAACTTATTGGTATAGGCAAGTAATGGCTTTGCACCAGGCTGTAGCTCTTTGTATGGATCATTGCCATTCTGCAGAATTAGCATGTGACCCTGATTGGTTTAGGACTGTGGTTTTATCAGGGGGAACTGCATGTTTACCAGGTCTAGCAGGTAAGTGTTAATTTTACTACAGAGAATTTTTATTGGTAACAATCTACATCTTTTACTGCAGAGCATCTCAATATGACAAAATAGAATTTAAGGTATTGAAAAAACCCCGGTGATGGGCTACTTCAACTAATGGGTTCTAATCCCACTTTGGGGCCCTTATGGTACAGAAAGGTTAGACAAGGAACTCCGTGAGTTATTACCTCCGCAGTTGTCCAGTGGAATCAAAGTCATACCCCCTCCATATGGTCCTGATTCTGCATGGTTTGGAGCAAGGACTATTGGCAATGTGAGCTAATCTATTTGATTCTTTCATAAATTTGAAATGGGCTATCTACATGTCACACTTCACATATGTTGATTTCTTGAATGAGGTCCAACCTGCTGAACTTTTTTTGAGTGAATATTTGATTTCATTGATTATAGGGTTAAACATACTTTTAGTCCCTATAGTTTACCTCAATTTGGGTTTTGGTTCCTGAAGTTTAAAAGTGATTGTTTTGGTCCCTCAAGTTTACTTTGTTTAAAACTGTTAATCCCTATAGTTTTAAAAGGTCCCTGTACTTTTAACTAATTTTGTTTTTTATCCCTATATTTTGAATGAATTTTGGTTTTAATCCTTATACTTTGAACGAATTTTTATTTTGATCCCTAAATTTAACTTATTAATTAACGCAGTCAAACATTTAAGTTTCTAAAACTACAAAGATAAATTATACAACAATTTTTTTTCATGTTACCTTGTCCAGCTATTAAGAAATTTCACTATAATTAACGGAATTGGTGACACATAAGCAAAATTAACTGTATTAATATTAGGTGTAGGTTATTTTAAAACTATAGGGACTAATAGTTTTAGATAGAGTAAATTTGAGGGACTAAAACCACAACTTTTAAACTTCAGGGACCAAAAACCAAATCAAGGTAAACTATAGAGACTAAAAGTAGGTTTAACCCTTGATTATATGTTAGCTTTATTATCAGATGTCTGTGCTGAGGAAAGGGTTGACAGGGTGAGTTCTGACATTTTGAGTACTGCTCACAACTGAACTGATTTTAACTTGTGTTAACAGTTGAGTACGTTTCCTGGTCCGTGGTGTATAAAGAAGAATCACTTACACAAGTCTCGGCTCAAACTCATATGGTGAATGATTTGTAGTTTCTTGAGAGTCTATCCATATGGTGTATGCTTTTCTCTGAACCTACTCTTCTTGTAAGTTTAAATCATTATGCATCATCAACTGAATGGATTAGGAAGTTCTCCTTGGGGGCAGGATTATGAAAGGAGGCAATTTATTTTCAATATGTAGAAAAAAAAATAAATGTATTTATTGATGTAACTAATCTTATTCTGACCAGAAGAAAAGAAAAAGGGGGAAAAAAAGATATACATGATATCTTTATTTGAAATATCTGTATTTTATTGTGTGCAGAAGAAATTGTTTGTTTAACTAAGGAGTAAATGAAAGGTGAGGGATTTTATGTATTTTGATTGATGATGTGGATATAATTTTTTTAGGGAAAATAGCAACCGAGTCCCATATAAGCATGATAATATCAAAATTCCATGAATTTGGCCCTCTTGCAGAAGGGCCCTTTGGAACCTCAGTGAAAGATGAAAATCATGTTCAATTACGGTTGTGCCCACGAGAGAACATATTTCTCTTGTTTGAAACCCTATTCTGAAAGTATGAAGCTGAGGAGTAGTTTCACCCTAACATCCTGTCACAATCGCCTGAGAAGACGCTGCACCTAGAGTCGGTGAATACGCCGTCATCATCGTTGTCATTAAGAGATTGAGGAGTCACTATCGTTGAGAGCATAAGACGCTGTCACAATCGCCATCATGGAGCCAGAGAAGATGCCATTGCCATTGCATCATTCGGGTTTTTGGTTTCAAAACTAAAGTTATATTAGTTGTGGGTTAGAGATTTGTTAATCCAGTTGCTTAACTTATCAATGGTGGATAATTGATTTGGCACTAGTGATTGATAAGTCCAGTAGCTATTATTGACAAGTTGCAAAGCAAGGATTGACAAGTCAATATCCACTAATCAAACTTGAGTTATTGCAATTTTGAAGCTTGAAACTCGAGTTTTTTTTTTTAATAAAACTTGAGTTATATCAGTAGGTATTAGACTTGTCAATCATTGCTTCTCAACTTGTCAATGGTGGTTAGTGGACTTGTCAATCCCCGGTGACAAGTTTATTACCCACCATTGACAAGTTAAGCGGTTGGATTGACGAGTCTCTTACCCACATCTGATGTAACTCGAGTTTTGGCTTCGAAACTTGAGTTTTGAAGCCAAAAACTCAAGCTCTAGACAACATGATGGCAATGGCATCTTCTTTGGCCCAGCAATGGCGATTGTGACGATGTCTTATGCTCTCAACGACGGCAACTCTTCAGTCGCTCAGTGATGGCGATGGCGACGGTATCTTCTTCAACTCTTAGTGCAGTGTCTTTTTAGGCGATTATGACGGAATGCTAGGGCGAAACTGCTCCTCGACTATATGCTTTCAAAATGGGATTTTAAGTGGGGGAAATATGTTTTCTCGTGGGCACAACGGTAATTGGACATGATTTTCATCTTTCACTGAGGTTCTAGAAGACTCTTCCGCAAGAGGGCCAAATTCATAGGACTTTTTTGATATTATTATGCTTACGTGGGACTTAACTACTATTTTCTCTGTTTTTTTTTTAAATTAAGAGAGCACGATTTAACAATCAAATATTAGCAGTAAGTATAAGATTTTAATAACCCATGGGAGTTGAGTCGGCTTGTTTAGTGTAGGAACATATGGAAGAAAGAATTGAAGTTCATTTTTAGGTCACACAATTGTCAAAAGTTTTTGAACTCATTTTGTTGTGAGGATTTGAGCAATTTATAACCTAAACCTAACTTTTTGAAACAATTGTTCTTTTGAATTGGCAAGCTCAATGCCTACAAGCACGAGTTGAGCCCATGAGTGTTGCTGCTGTAAGACGACCTAAAAGGTTTTGGCAACTTTTCAAAATACCAGTTATCACAACTTAAAGTTTTGGGGTCAATGTTATCAAAAAAAAAAAGTTTTGGGGTCAATTCATATAATTAATGTTATTATTTTGGGTTAAAGGGTAAAAAAGATTTGGAAGTTTTCTCCGATGGATATTGAATGCCTAAAAGTTTTTAAGGGGTTATTTTGGATCCAAAAGTTTTTAAAATAGACAATATTGCCCTTACCATTATAATGATAACTTTGACCGTTAAAATTGATCAACTTATCTACATTATATATTGGATTAATAGTTGACTGTTTGGCAATTTTTCGAAAGGGCAAAATTACCCTTTTTAAAAGCTTCTGAGTTTAAAATGGCTCTTATAAAATTTTTTGGTGCCTAATACTCATACATTAAAATTTTTCTGAGTTATTTTTATCTCTTTACCTTATTATTTATTAAAATGATGTGGCCATTGATCTCAAAATCACCCCCTTCCCAATAATTCTCTGGCAATCGGCATTAGAAGGAGTTTGTTTTAATATACATGGGTAATATCATCATTTGACAAAACAATTTCAGTTTTCAAACGAATTCCTAGGAATTGTACGGCATCTTGATGGACCGATTTGCTTGTTGATTTCGTGGGTCCTTATGTCTTTCTCCCATCTAAATATGCTGAAATTCTAATTACATACTACCTCTATCTCGTACTTTTAGTATGCAAATCGGTTAATTTTTTTTAAAGAAATTAATGAAACTAAATAAAATATATAATATTATATATTTTAAAATATTTAAGTATATTATTAGATTATATATCAGTTTATAAGTTAAATAAATTAAATTGTAAAAAAATAATAAAATATTGGTTTATTTAAATTCTTTACCTCTAAAAAAAAGTTAACTAATTTTTATATTAAAAGCTAGAAATAGTATTTTCATAAGTGAACAGTGAATTGATTTCTTATTTATGCAAATTTTATGTAAGATAATTGTATAAATTCATATTATTGCCTCATCTTCACACAAAATAAGATTCATACTTTTGATTAACATTTGTTCTTACAACCTGTTTGGGAATTTGTAAAGTACGTCTAAGATAGAAGCATCATGACACAAAAATTAAAGTGTATTAAAATTAAAATTTACTTATTTTCTTTTCATCCCCTCTCCCTCTTATTAATAGATGTTACATTTTAAAGGACTTATTCTAGTAAACTCATCTTTAATATACTCAAAATCAATCAATCATCAATCAATATATCTAAAGAAAAAGTTTAGGAGTCTGTATTATTTACAATCCGTTAATAATGTAACTAACTGATCCTCAAACCCTGAAATTTCATGGACTCAACTCTAATTTAAATCCTATTTCAAATTAATTGCTAATTCCCAGAATTTTTTACTGTTTTAGTATTCTGTCAAGCCATCCCATAAGGTATAAATCTCTCTAACCTCATCATGACCAATGTCCCCTGCCATGAACTCATGAAACTCCCCTTCAACTTCAACAGAACTCAACCCACTTGTAGCTTTTAAATCAAAATCCTCCATAAATTTCCACACTTTCTCTGCATGTTCCCTCTCTCCTGCATTAGCAAACATGATCCCCGCTAATTTATATCTGTCCCCAGAATTTGGCTCAAGATCCATTATGTGTCTTAGTGCTCTATTCCCTCTTCTTCCATCATTGTGCATCCTACAAGCATTTAGGAATGTACCCCATATAACTGAGTTTGGCTTCTCTGGCATTGATTCGATGAACTCTTCTGCCTCCGCTAACTTTCCGGCACGGCCAAGGAGGTCCACCATGCATCCATAATGTTCAACTGAAGGTTTGATTCTAAAATCATGTACCATTTTGTTGAAATAGTGGTATCCCATGTCAACGTATCCTGCATGAGCACAAGCAGATAAGATGGACACAAAGATCACTTCATTTGGATGAGTTCCTTCTTCCACAATCATCTCATGGAAGAGTTCAAAGCATTTCTGAACTTGCCCATGAATAGCAAAACCAGATATGATGGCTCCCCAAGTTACTATATCTCTTTTAGGCATTTCCTCAAACACTTCATAGGCACTTTCAATGCATCCACATTTTGCATACATATCAATAAGAGCAGCGCCAAGATTGTTACTTATCTTAAACCCATTTCTTTTTATATATGTGTGTACCCATCTTCCTTGATCCAGTGTTCCCAGATGGGCAATGGCAGATAATGAGCTCACTAGGGTTGATTCATCAGGAGCAATAGGAAGAAGATCCTGGGATGCCATCATTTCCTGAAATAACCCTAAAGCTTCAACATGCAAACCATTCTTTGTGTACCCAGAAATCATTGAATTCCAAGAAGCAACATCTCTTGCTCCTTCAATTCTATCAAACAACTCTCTAGCCTCTTTAACATGCCCATGCCTTAAATACCCAGAAATCATTGAGTTCAAAGTAAGTGTTTCAACTTCTGATAACCCAGCAAGAACAAGCTGTGCACAAGAAATCCTATTGGCAACAGTGTACATGTGTATCAGAGAGCTATTTATGTGAGTGCCAGTTGATATTCCAGCTTTAATAATCTGGCAATGTACTTGTTCACCTTCACACACAGCTTCCAAAAAGGAACAAGCTTTGAGCACAAAAGTGTAAGTGTAACTATCTGGGATTTGACCCTCTAGAAGCAGTGTATTATAAAGCAACAGAGCAGCATGTGGGTGATTACACACAGTTAGGCCTCTTAGGGCGGTGTTGTAGGAAAAAATATCCGGAGAATCTATGCTTTCAAAGACAGATATAGCATAGTCTATCTGGGAAATCTTAACATAAGACTCAAGGAGCCTCCCAGAGTTCAAAGGGTGGCCAAGGAGTCCTGTCACAATGAACTGGGCATGAAGTTGATTTACTTCTTGAACGCTTTGGCACATTTGAAGTAAGAGGACAGTGGTGGGAATCTTATGATGAGTTCTTAGTGTTAAATCTTTGTCTTTAAAGAAGGATGAATGAGCGAGAGAGACAGCCATTCACTGTTCATATACGGCTTACTTGTTCGGCAGAAGTTGGAGCTTGAGTTCCTTGCTCAGATGTATAGCATTCTCAGATAGAAGTGTGAAGCATTCTTACCCACACACACAATATCCAATCACCTCAATTTTTTTTTTCCTTCAGGTTTCAAGTCGCACCGCAGACCTTGATTTGTTCCTTGCAATAAAACACAAAAGTCCAAAATTTGACTGGACAAAGCACGAGGGTATAACCACTATTTAGCATCTGGTATGGGAAAAAATTAAGAAATGTACATTTTTTTTAACTTGATACACATTAACTTATCATTTTTTTTAAAAAAAAAAAATTAACATGCCGATTTTATAACAAAACCTTGTGTTAGACAATTAAAAGAGTCTTTCTCCATTTTTTATATTAAGCTGTACAACAACAATTTTATATTTAAATAATGACACGCTCAAAACGTTTTTTTAAAGTGAAAAAAAAAAAAGAATTCTAAACTGAATTTCTTTTTGAACAACAACAACAAAGCCCAATCTAACTAAACGGAGTCGGCTACATTGAGCAATCGATGCTATTGTGTTCTATCGTAAAGTAGTAGCGTGACCAGAGGTCAGTTCAAGTCTTTTATAAAAAATAATAAAATACACAAGATACAACATGCATTTTCTAAGAAAAACACTGTTTGGCCTCTCATCACTATCAAATCCACAAATTTCACAAGAGACACCAAGAGAAGAAGCCATTGTAAGGTAAAAATCCTCTTAGCAGTGTTTTACAAGCTCAAGAGCATTGGAATCAACACTCACTCAAATAAAAACAGAAACTTCACTACATTGAGCAGGTAAAATCCAAAATAAGGCATAAACTAATCTATTATATGCTGCACTTTTAGCTCTAGCACAGCCTTGGAGGGTGCAAATAAACATATGACGATGGTGAACCTGATGTATCATATCAAAGAATTGTCAGAGATTATACAATAACGATCTACTGTAAGATGATAATGAAAAAAAAAATGGGCATTTTGAATTTATAGGAATAAAAAGAATAAAAAACCAGCTGAGAGCATCATCAGCATCAGGGATGGATAATGCATGGTCTGACTAGCTGTGTCATTGGCAGATGCTGATGGTGGTAATGCAGGGCAGGCAAGACCTTGCTTCCCTTCCCGACACTCGCTAGCAAAAAGGCCCGGAGGGTATTTCCCATAAATGTTGATGTAGCTAAACATGGTCGTGGCACACTCATTCGTCAAGTCATTTAACACATCGGCGTATGGGCACGCGAATTCTTTGAATGCTGCGCAACAAAGTTTGGGAGGGTATCGCGGACCTTTGCATTGGCTTGTGATTATTGTGTAGTTTGAGAACTCAAAATTCACAGGACAACCTGCAGATTGCAAGACGAGAAACAAGCAAAGCATTGTCAATTGAAGGAAAGAATAAGAAAGTGAATTAATTGCTACACAGCTAGTAGTGGCCATTGAACCAACTATCAAGAGTAACCAAGAGAAGCTTTTATATAGATGTAATGCAGGATCTAAGAGATTGGTTTTGAATTACATGCTTTTGGGTTATAACATGAAGAATCATGAGGTAGCAAGGCTTAAACATTAAAGAAACACGTAGTCACCACATTAGGGACTTGCTCTCTGCATCTGAACAGCTAAATTGCTAGAATACATCCCAGGCACTGTGATGAGCAACTAATAGATTTATTTGAACTAATTCCTGTACATCGCATTACACTGAAAAATCAGGTAATAGAAGTAGATCAACTGATGTGCAAATTGAGCACAATGCCTCATCTGTTCTTCATAGTTTACATAGGCAATCAAGAGTTTTCATAATAGATAAGCTATGGTACCTGAGAAAAGAAGATTGTATTGACTTTACAGCCATAATGCCAGTCCATGATTCACGATACCAAATTTTAACACTACTTTTTTATAAATAGAGCAACAGAATTGTTAGTTACAAGGAAGAAATATGAACGTCAGCCAAAAAAGGACCATGGTATCTGACTTCTCTAAGGCTACCATTCAGTAAGCCCTATGAAGAGGCCGACCAACTGACCCACTTTGTCCGACTAAAGATATTTAGGAAAAATCCATCCGTGAAAAGTTTGGCAATTCTTTCCAACCATTGGCATTGCATTAGGCATACTCACAGAGACTGCAGTACATTGGGCATGCTCAAAGATTAGCTCTTCATCGTTATTGCTATTTTCACAATCTTATCCAGTGGTTCATTCCTAATACCAATGAGCCATAAAGATGCAATATATCATTCTCCAAAAGCTGAGCATTTTGATTTACTCAAGTGCCAAGAATCGGACACCTAATTATTGTAAGAATGAGATAAGGCAAATGGTCTATGGTAAGATGTTAGCAAGTTAATATCGTTCTTTCTTAAAGCCGTAGCAACGAATTTAGTTCTCTCAAATCACATGAGGAAATGACAACCAGAAAGCCCACAAAATTAAATAACAGAAAAACATAATAAGACCAAAATAGAAAATGTTTTACAAGCGAAGATTTAGGAATCGGCAGTTCAACAAAGCATGCGGATCAAAGGAACAGTGATAGAAACCAGACGATATATACTACCGAAATAAATCAGCATATCTGTAGATCCAATAGAGTGCACCATTAAGAAAAATACTGGAAAAATATCAACCTTTTTTAGCCTGAAGAAGATTCCGACCGATATGCGCCTCAGAATCGAAGGTGATATCTGCAATAACATAGCAAAATTGAATTCTTCAGAATCACAAGACATCACGGAGAAGAAGACATAACGAAATCGACATTACAGATGCTAAAACCAAGTTGACGGCAAAAGCTTACCAGGAACTGCAAAAACTGATAGACCCATTAACAGGACAAGAAGAACTTCACATGACACCCATAAACGCTGATTAAACCCCATCAAGATCAATTTTTTCAGTACAGCTTCAATATGTTATTTTGCTGCGTTTTTGGTAAGTTGCAGTAAAGGAAGAGGGATAGATCCAGAGTGGGTATTTCTTCTTCTTTCTCCTCCTTCTTCTACCTGCTTTGGGTGTGGATTACCGGATGGTAGCTCAACTGAGAATAATATAAATAAGGAAAATGGAGGGGCAGTTACAGAAATGCAAAATTTAAATAATTTCAAAATTGAAAAATAAGTAAGATGACAGGCACGATCTTGCATTTGATTAATGGTTGCCAGCAGGATAACGCGCTTCTGCTCCAAGCTCCGCATCCTCGTCAGCAATCTTCACTACGGAAGAAGCATCATAGTTTTTTATTTTTTAATTTTTATTTTACTTCTATGATTATTAGTTTTTAGTTGTATCTTTGACCTGTGTTTTCTTTTTTTAACTTAGCAATAAAGGCTCATCTTTTATGTTTATGAATATGTTTGGGAATAACTTTTTTAAATGATTTTACGCAATTCGAAGTAAGTATGTGAGAGAAGTTTTATCTCGATTTACGTAAAAATGCTTTTTAAGTGTTTAACAAACAAGCCCATTTTATACTCATCCCATTTTTTATAAACAATAATTACTCAAATCACATAAAATGAATTGATAGTTAAAATTAATTAAAAATAATAAATATGTAAAAGATGAAATTTTTTTAACCATATCTTATTTATAAAGATGGTGAAGGAGGGGGAGAATGAGTAGAAAAAGGAAAGAGAGAAAATGAATGGAAAAAGAAGAAGGAAGATGCATATAATTAATTAAGAGAAAAATGGAATAAATGCATTAACTTTTAGGCAAAACAAAATTGTTGCTAGTATAAAATAATAATATTGTAAGAGAAAATATCGCTTATAAATTGAATCAAAGAGAGTACCAAAAAGTTTGAGAATTAATAATATTATCTGATTGGATTTTATTCGAGTATTGTCGAACTCAATCATGGATAACTTTTCCACCCATATTTCATACATACTCATATATTCAAACACTAGAGATAGAACTGGGATTTCGGGCCGGCCCGGTCCATTAGGACCGGCCTTACAGGGCCTACCCAAATTCCCATATTTTTCTAGGCCTGGCCCGCGAGAGGTCGGGCTCGAGCCGGCCCGCGGGCCTTGCACTGTTCATCTTTTTTTTTTTCAAAATACACTACTTTTTACACAATACAATTTTCTTGCTAAAAACATAGAAAATCATATCTAAATAAATATATCAACAATAATAAACACTTTGAAAATCTTAAACTTAAGTTCACAAATTATATAACATAAGCTTCTTTCTTCATCAATTATCATCGCTATCTTCAATTTTAAGAATATTTGCATTTGACCAAGCTTCATTAGAAATAGGCTCAGAAGGCTTTGCTTTAACGAGATAAAAAATATCAAGTATTTCATCTGTAACACCATCATTTTAAGTTTTTGCAACAAATAATAAACCAAAATCACAAAATTTAAAATATGTTTATTATGTAAAATACATATAAATTATTAAAAAAAATATTAAAAAAATTATGGCGG
>QFDD01002843.1:0-22006 GCA_006871305.1 Vachellia collinsii | reverse complement strand
AGCTGCCGCACCGTGCCTGAGACGCTGAGCAAGCTTGAAGGTGGAGGAAGAGCTGGAGCAGCGAATGAGTTGAGAGAAAATCAGAACGCTGAAGCTGGACGAGCTTTGACAAGACTGAACGGTGGAGGAAGAGAGACGAGACTCAGCGGTGGAGGAACAGGGACGCGTGCTTTTTCTGACAGCAAGATGACAACTCCTTCCACTTTCCGTACAGCTCTCTTAATTACCACAACGGTAAAATTCATTCCTACCTCACTTCACCGTTTTCACAAATGCATTTCTGACAAATAATTTTCCAAACATTCAGCGTAACGCAAACGGGCTTATGGTACGGTGGAATGCATTCTACAGCTGTTAAGTCGTTCCCAAACACGCACTCTATTGTCTTCAAGTCGTTTAGAAGATTGTGGCTTAAAGGAGGCTGGATGTCCACTTCCAAACAAAACAGTTCAAATTACTAATAGTATTATGTGATGTTAAGAGAAAACCCAACAGTTGTCCAATGCGACGATAAATTGGTTCAGTTGTTTTTGAAGACTTTGGCGACCAAGATGCTGCGAAATTAGCAAATTTTTGCTGTTTCTTTTCCTTAGACTACTCCGATACTCGTCATGTTCTTCATGGGATTCGGTGAAAAAGATTGCTTGTTGCTTGCTTTCCTCATATGTTTGTTTTCTTGTACTCTTGTGGTATGTGCCTTGCACTCCATTACACCCTCTGTCTTGATCCTGGAACCTGAAATAGTGAGCTCTAGGAATAACATGTTCACGCTGGGATTCTTTAGTCCTCAAAATTCCACTAATCGCTACGTAGGAATTTGGTATATGTCCAAATCCTCTATTGTTTGGGTTGCTAACAGAAACAACCCACTAACAGATTCTTCTGGGATTCTCACAATGTTAGAGAATGGCAATCTTGTTATTTTGAATGGGCAAAAACAGGTTGTGTGGTCAACAAATGTCTCCCACATTGCATCAAATTCCAGTGCTCAACTCTTAGATTCTGGCAACCTAGTCGTCATAGATAGAATTACTGGCGCATTTGTGTGGCAGAGCTTCCTGCATCCTAGTAACACAATGTTACAAGGCATGGAACTTATTGCTAACAAAAACACAGGCGAGAAAGTGCAGCTTACATCATGGAAAAGTCCATTTGACCCATCCAATGGAAGATTCTCTTTCGGTCTTGAAGTCCGTAACGCAACTGAGTTATTCGTGTGGGAAGGAAATAATCCTAAATGGCGTTCTGGTCCCTGGAATGGCTTGACCTTCCTTGGGATACCTAGGTTATCTTCATCCAACTCCCAAGATGCGCTTCTGATGAAAGAAGAAGAAGGGAGTCTTAGATTATCTTTTTATCAACATAATTCTCTCTATACAGTAACTTTGGCTTCTCAAGGTGAGGTAGAGCAACGAAGATGGAATTCCCTGATGCATACTTGGGAACTTTTGAGGACAATAGGTTCTTTAGGTTGTGAAGTTTATGGCAAATGTGGCCCATTTGGGATTTGCGATTCGCAGAGCTCCCCAAGCTGTAGCTGTTTGAGAGGGTTTGAACCAAAGAACAAACAAGAATGGGAAAGGAAGAATTGGACCAGTGGGTGTGCAAGAAGAGAACCACTTCAGTGTGTAACGGACAAAAATGATTCTCGAGCCAGCGAAATAGATGGGTTTTTTATGCTACAGAATGTAAAAGTACCAGATGATGCCCAGGTATTAGCTTCTTATGCTAAGGATGTTTCAGATTGTCAAACTTCATGCCTCAAGAATTGCTCTTGCAAAGCTTATACCTATGAAACAAACCTTGGCTGTATGGTTTGGAGTGTGGATTTACTTGACATTCAGAGCTTCTCACATGGAGGGCTTGACATTTACATACGTGTAGCCAACTCAGAATTAGGTAGGTATTTAAATTTAAAGAAAGCTCTTTTTCCTCCCCTCAACACGAGCAAACGCTCGGGGGTGGGATCAAACCTGCATTCTAGTGCCACACAGCGCACCCTTATTGCCACTCGGCCAATAGGTCGTTGGTAAAGAAAGAAAGCTCTTTGAAACGCCAAAGAGCGCACACATTTTCTGTTCAACGTGGCACTTCCACACACATAAGATTTGGTACAACTTGGAATTTCATCTAAGCAATATCTATCTTGATTATTACATGTTATATCATGTTATCTATCCCAGGGCGATGTTACTTCATAGTTTATTTTCAACCTATATTAATCTCAAGTTCTTTAAAAGAATTATAAAATTTTTGGGGAAATTTTCTTTTAAGTTGTCAGCCATCGTGGTGTTTCTGGCAAAACAAGTTCATGTTATGATAAAAGCTTGTGGAGCTTTATTTTATTTTACTGTTCTTGATGTCTTTTGATGACAATAAATGTGGTATAGTTTTGAACTTGTCAGAAATGAAGGCTCTCTGAACTTTCTCCTTTTCTTTGAAAAACAGGCTTAGGCAAGAGGAAAATGACAACACCTATCATATTATCAGTTTTGATAGGAACAATTCTCATTACCGTGTGTGGATATTTTTTATGGAAAAAATGCTCAAAGCAAAAAGGTGATTTTCAATTTTATTCAAGGGATCAGTGAATTTGTTTCTGATTGTTTATATATGAAACAATCTTAACTTTTTCATCTGAGTAATCTACCGGACATTTGAGCCTCAACATTTTGACACAGAATAGCAGTATATGTTTTTTGTCGTATTGAAATGGAAAAATGTGTTTAAAACAGGGGAAATGCAAACTGTTGACAAAAGGATTATGACTTTGAAGCAAGTCCATATTCCAGAGCTGTTATTGTTTGATTTTAGAAAGCTGGCAGCTGCAACAAACAACTTTGACATGGCTAATAAACTTGGGCAAGGTGGCTTTGGTCCAGTGTACAAGGTGACTTTAATTTTTTTTAACTCTATCATCTTTCAATTCAAGATAAATTGATGTATTTATCATCTTATTTCAGGGAAAATTGGAAGATGGACATGAAATAGCAGTAAAAAAACTATCAAGATCATCTGGACAAGGCATGGAAGAATTTATAAATGAAGTGGAATTGATTTCTAAGCTTCAACACCGAAACCTTGTTAGGCTTCTTGGCTGTTGCATTGAAGAAGAGATGTTAGTTTATGAATATTTGCCTAACAAAAGTTTGGATGCATATATCTTCGGTTAGTGCATCATCCATGCTTATGAATTAGTTGGATGTTTAAATGCTTCACAAAAGATAAAGATTAGGAAAGGGAAGAAAACTTAATTGGGTGCTGATGAATATATAAATAAATTGGGGTTTAGTAATTCAACTCATTTTACAATATGTTATTACTTATTTGACATTATCTAGAAGTGCTTCCCTTGTTTGTAAATCGTGAGTGTGTTTTCTATCTTTTGATGTCAATTTCAATTGAGTTTGTCTAGAGTAATAGTTATGGTACAAGTATCTAAATGAACACAAATGGTCACCGAGTGTACCAAATACTGCCACCATTTCCTATATCATATTGTAGGAAGTGAATGAAAAGTCTTATTTTGAACATTTGCCTTCATTACATATTTCCTAAAACAATCTTTTATAGATCCGGAGCATCAAAACCTTTTTGATTGGGGAAGGCGCTTCAACATAATTGAGGGAATAGCTAGAGGGTTACTTTATCTACATAGAGATTCAAGGCTAAGAATCATACATAGAGATTTGAAGGCATGTAACATATTATTGGATAAAGAAATGAATTCAAAGATATCAGACTTCGGGATGGCTAAATTGTTTGGAGGAAATGAAGATCAAGCAAATACAAAAAGAATTGTTGGAACATAGTAAGTGCTCATTTTTCTTTTCCTATGATAATAATATTAATAACATATTGAGAGCTCATAGAAGATTTAATGTTTAATTACAGTGGCTACATTTCTCCCGAGTATGCAACTAGAGGACTTTATTCAGAGAAATCTGATGTTTTTAGCTTTGGTGTTTTGTTGCTTGAAATTATTAGTGGAAAGAAAAACACTAGCTTTTATGAAGAGGCAGAATCTTTGACACTTTTAGGATTTGTAAGCCTCTCCCTCCCATTTGTACAGTCCTTTCCTGCAAAAACTCTAAAATACCTTTGTCCCAATTCATATAACATCAAGTTTAACTGCTATTGTTTTTCCTTCTTAATTTTTCTAGGCGTGGAAATTATGGGTCGATGGTAATGTTACACCTCTAATAGATTCAAAGATGTATGACCCAAGATTTTACAAGGATATATTGAGGTGCATACATATAGGTCTTTTGTGTGTTCAAGAACTTGCAACAGATAGACCTACTATGGCATCTGTAATGTCCATGCTTCAAACTGAGATGATGGATATTCCTTCCCCAAGCCAACCTGCATTCATCCTCAGGCAGGCTATGTGTTGTGCAGCAGAGCAAACTCTAGACAAGAATGAGTTATGTTCCATAAATATAGTAACTATTTCAAATTTGAAGGGGAGATAGACGGGTATGTTGTGATTATGTATCATTTGTAAGATCTAAATACATTACTCAATGATGTATACACTTCCATGATATTCAATAGGGTAGTTGGAATCCTTGTTTTGAGCCACGAAAATATTTTGTATTTTGTTAGCCCCTGTCTATTTAATGTGTTTTTCTGGCATGTAATGAATACTTGGGATTATGTTCCCTCCTTTGAATGCTCAATTGTAAATGTAAAATTCGATTTATTCTGCTGACCATCTCCTTTCATAGACTATAAGATTCTCTCCAAATGTTGCAGTGCTATTCAAACATGCTTTTCTTATTGCTACTGCATGTGTTGCAGCATCCGAAATGCACCAGCAGTCCTCTATCATGTGTTGTATTTGGGTAATTATTTCTATCAAGTTAATCGTGCAAAAGGGTTTGTAATCTCCAAAAACTATGCAAGTTATGGGAAAGTGATTAAATTTTAAATTTGCTTCTACGGGTATTTCAATATACATTTATGTCTGAGTGTGTGTGTTTGTGTTTTGTCCGGATCATTTGAAGCTAGCCTTCTCACCTCAAGCATTATACTTGTCTATCATCTTGAGTACACCTTTTGCCTTTGGCTTCCATGAATAGAAGAAAACATGCATTTCATGGCGCCATGCATTGAATCAGGTACGTAAAGTTTAAACAATACTGAAGGAAATTAAATAAATGAGAATGAAATAGTTTGAGAACTTTGACACCACATTTTTCATTTTTGTAAATGCTATTTCCAAATGCTCTCTTTCCATTTGTCAGTGTTAAATGTTAGTACAGATTCTAAAGAGAATGTTTGGTTGATTCATTTTACCTGAACAAGAGGGACTAAAGGAAAATTTAGTAACTTTTCACGAACAAATACAAACGGGGAGCATAGCGCTTCTCCTAAACTCAAGGTGCTGCAGTTATTTCAGCAAAAGGAAAGGTGCTTGCTTCATATGCTTAACTCTTTGCTACTAAATTGCATTGTCGATCAAGGTGCAGCTAATTGGTTTGTTCAATGATATATGGTCAGAGAGGAGAATTATAGTATACTTTTTTACTTCCTTATTCAGTTGCTCAATTGTTTTTTATGTAGTTATTGTTGCTGAGACAGATTCTGTTGCTCTTCTCATTTCGGATAATAAACGAATTGCTTGTTACAGGGATGAATGGAGAAATAAGTGAATTGTGAAGGCTACGTGTGCCCTATTGGTAATCCATGAAGTCTTTGTTACTACTCAATTGTTTCTCCTGTGCTAGCCACCTTTTCTCTTCTTTTAAAATCTAATTTTTGTGCTTGTTTTCTGATAAAAAGAAAAAAAACACCACTTGATGAATTAACCGTCCAATCATAATAAAAAAAATGAAGAATTTTGAGAACTTGCCTATCTAGATTGGATTTGACTGCTATTTCATTGTACGTAAGTTGGAATACCTATAACTTCCCTACGACAAAAGAATTACATAGTTATTAAAATAGAATTTTTCCTGGTTTCTTGAATCTATAGCCATAATTAGCTTTTTAAGAAGTATCTTAATTTGTAGTTAGTACCCCCAATTAAAGAAGTTCAAATATCTTGCCCTTTCAGTTTTTCTTGTTATAAAGGCTGGCAAGAGCAGATATTTCATTTACAATGTCCACCTTCTATAAAGTTACAAGTTGGATAAGTAATCACTTGGTAAAATAACATTATTTAATCCTATGTACTTACTGCCACACAGGGTATCGTTAAAGTGAGAAAGCCTGACACTAATCCAACACTAGAAGTGTTTTCCTGTAGCTTGGGACGTTTGAAGATGATTGTCTCTACCAAATTGTTAGTTTGTCTGTTTTTCTTACCCCTGTTTTACCTCCAACCTTATGATATAAATATCTTCCTGAATTGTATATGATTAGTAAAATTAATTTAGATACTTATTTATTCCTTAATCTACTTGAAATTGGCTAGGCATCTAATATTGGGCTCTTTAAATCCCTGTATTTGCTGTTAAGAAAATGAGCTCTTTCCAATTATTGCTGTAATAACAAATCTAATGGGAGCTAATTGTGCCTTTTATTTTGCTATTGATTATTCTACATCCGAGTTCAAGTTGAAAGTGGTTTTTGTAAAGCATTAAATTTGGAAGTATTGCTTGTTAAAAAAAAGGTGATACTTGCTTCCAGAATTAGAATTTCATTTTGAATAACAGCTGTTATGTAATAGGTTTGAAATTTCTGAATTGCAAAATTACATATTTTATGTTTGAATGGATATATTATATCACTCCAGTGCTAGCTTTGGTCATGATAAAGTTGCTGATAAAAATGCATCAGATTCCAATGATGACGTTGATGATACTAGAGGTCTAATTAAGGAGGAACAGCTAAATTTTGTGATTGTTTGAGGGGTTAAGGTGCAAAAATACTAATGAACTTTTTACTAAAAGTGTGTTCAGCATCATTTAAGTTTTGGATGTGTAAACAATACCATAATATTTAAAATGGGTGCAAAAATGCCAAAACCATTAATATAACATAATACTCTTACTTTTTGTCATGTCATTTTCACTTTTTTTTTGAATATTTGAAGGTATTTTTACATCCTCTATGAGCATATCGTGCTGAACGCACTTTAGAGTAAAAACTCATGAGTATTTTTGTACCTTAACCTTTGTTTAAGCTCTCATTTTTCTCGTTGCTCTTGTCTACTTTGCTGTGACTTCTTGATATGGGTATTGCTCATTAGCTTTTGCATTTGCATGCTTGTCAATCCAAATCTGGGTTTAATGGGTTTTTTATTTGCTAAGAATTTTGTGGAACTTTGAATCTCAAAATCCAAATCTGTTAGTGACGACAGTCCTTTTCTTTTTTCCTTTGAGAGTTGGGACTAGATGAAATTCACAACGTATTTGTTGAATTGTTAGTAACTAAAGCGTTATAACTGCACTTTGGTTTATATGTGGATTGAGTTCATGTTTAGAAAAGGCAAAGCAAATGTTTATTTGTTTGCATCCATATAAGATTAAATCACTGTGGTATAAGATGTACTATCTACTAGAAATTACTTCAAAGTAGTTATCACGGTAATAGTGATGGTAGGAGTGATTATCATTGCCATCTGTGTTTATATCTTAAAGGCTTGGATTGCTAAATATTCTGGTATGCTCCCCAGATGTCTATTTGTTTGAATAAAAATCATGTTATTTTCTTTGGTTTGTTACTTCGGAAATATTTTTAACTGAATGGATCACAAATACACTCTCTTTGCCATGTTTGTTGAATAATAGAAATCTATTATCTTAGTCATCAAATGAAAAATGAAAAGAGACTATAACCTAATGACGGTCTTGACTTCTTGTATCAATTTATTTCAGGGTATTTTGGTCATATGATTGTATTCAGCAAGAAGAAAGGAGAGCAAGGCAAAATTATTGCAAAACAAAGAAGAAAACTCACTTGGAGACCTGAAAATTTGCAAAACTCGAGAAGCTACCACTATTTAATTTTAGAATCTTTGCAACTGCAACCAATGATTTCAGCATTGCTAATAAGCTTGGACAGGGTGATTTTGGTCTAGTATACAAGGTACCTAAATCTTGTGAAATGAATCTTCTATCGGATAATTTATTATTTTTCCTTATATATATGCATATTTTGTTAGAATGGGATTTGACCAAGAGGAGGGATGAATTGATCTAATAAAAATTTTCAAAACTTTAAAATAAAAAAGAGAGAAGAGAAAATATGAACGCAGAGATTTATACTGGTTCGGTCCTCCTGACCTACATCTAATCCTCAGAATCCTCTGAGCTTTTCAAATCAACTATAGAAACCTTTTACAATCAAAAGGAAGAAGATTTCTCCCCCTTACTAATTCAGTACAATCACTCTCATACTCTTGTTTTTTGTTTCCATACACTCAAGATTCTCTAATCTTAGATACTTCTCATAGAATTACAAGTTTGAATAATGATATTCTCCTTTCTGAGAATTGAATATTGAACATTGATGAATTTATGAAGGAGAAAGTAAAACAGAGGTAGATGAATAAGCAATAAATGTTGTTATCTCAGTAAATGCGTTCTCTACTTTCCTCATCTTAAATGCTTTTCAATTTATAGTTGGGAAGTAATAAATATCCGTTAGGAAGAACTTTGTTTCTGTTACTCTCATCTTCTTTGTTCAATGTTTCGCATTAAATGCTTTTGACACATGGTATGGTTGTCTCCTGAGTTTTTATCCGTTGAGCGTTTTCTGGTGAAGTAATCAGACGACCCATTACCTGTTAATAAGTAAAAGGAATGAACATTTATGAGTGCATAATGGATTCAAATAAATGAAACATAAAGAAGGAAAGATTTGAGAATAACGAAGAGTTCTGACAATCTGAAACATTGTCAGTAAAAGGAGTGCTCGAGTGTAAATATATAATACTCGAGTATTGTTATCAAAGTAAATGACCTTTTTCTCAAAGTAATGTTAAGGTACTTGAGTTATACTGATGATACTTAAGTGCTCATAACACATCTAACATATACTTGAGTTTTCAAAGAGGTATTAGTGTAAAAAATGGGAACACTTTTGTTGTTACTCGAGTGCTGAAGATGAAACTTGGGAGTATTTACATTACTCAAGTTCTTCTAGTGATACTCGAGTGTTTGTGAGACAATTTGTTGATATTATTTTCAATGCTTCTCGAGTTCTAACAAAAGTATTATCATTACTTGAGTGTTAGATAATAAAACTCGAGTTTCAATATGTTCCTGTCAAGACAAATCCTTGTAAGATTTTCGATACTCGAGTTTTATGCTCTAATACTTGAGTTATAAAAATTCAAGAAAACACTTCTATTGATCCTTGAGTTTCCTTTAGAGTATTCAGCCTGGAAAGAAAGTTTTAAGCTTGATACTCGAGTATTGTTTCATAACACTCGAGTATTAACAATACTTTTGCAAATACTTCCAGTTTTCAAATAAGTATTAAAATTCAAAGTGATTTTATCAACTCGATACTCGAGTTATTGTTTTACAATACTCAAGTATTGACAATACTTTTAGGGCAACTCGAGTTTTTGTTGAAAGTGTTCTGATTTGAAAACAGTTGTGTCCCTCGATACTCGAGTATTGTCAATCAATACTCGAGTATTGTCAGCACTTTCACCAAAAACTCGAGTTCCATTGAGAGTGTTGAATTTCTAAAGACGATTTGGCTCTTGATACTTGAGTATTGACACTCAATACTCGTGTATTGTCAATACTTTCATTAGGAACTCGAGTTATATTGAGAGTGTTGAGTTTTAGAAGCACATTTTATTCAACGATACTCGAGTATTGATCCTTATTACTCTAGTATTGCTAATACTTTCACTAAAACTTGAGAGTCATATAAAGTGTTTATAGAAACATTGAATTTTGACAAGATGTCAACATAATTGCTGCAAAAATATATTTGTCATCATCAAAACATTATCTCAACATATTTATGTATTTCACTAGTGAGAATTGCAAGATGAACAAGGTTAACAGTAAAAAGATTCTCAAGAACTTCTAAACAAGGGATGGAAGAATTCATGAATGAAGTGATTGTAATTTCAAAGCTTTAACATCGTAATCTTGTAAAACTTTTAGGATGTTGTATTGAAGGAGAGGAAAAAATGTTGGTATATGAATAAATGCCTAACAAGAGTTTGATGTTTTTATATATGGTTAGCCAATCTTCTTGGTTTCACTATCTATGCCCATAGAAGTTTTGCAGCTGCATTGTTGTTTTCTCTATTATTATATAGTAATTTGTCCTTATGAAAATAGAGTTTCATGACAGTCTTTTTGCTCCCAAGGCAATATGGCTTCTGAGAAACAACGAAAGGGTTTAGTATTTTATCTAATTAAATCAATGTCTTGTAATTGGATGAAAATTTCTTACTATAGAACAGAAAGTAATCTATCTTTGTTGTTTATGCAGATCCTACTAAAAAGAAGATTTTAGATTGGAAAAACCGCTTGATCATTATCAAAGAAATTGCACGTGGTTTACTTTATCTACATAAAGATTCTAGACTGAAAATTATACATAGAGACCTAAAGCCAAGTAATATCTTACTAGATGCACAACTTAATCCTAAAATAAATGACTTTGGTTTGGCAAGAATTTGGGAAAGCAGTGAAGATGAAGGCAATGCTCAAAGAGTTGTTGGAACATAGTAAGTTTTCATTCTCTATATATACTTTTGATAAATCACAACTAGATTCAAGTGAGTTGAACTTTACTATAAATACAGCGGTTATATGTCACTTGAATATGTAATGGAAGGACTATTTTTAGAGAAATCAGATATCTTTAGCTATGGAGTCTTACTATTTGAGATCATGAGTGGTAGGAAAAATACAAGCATTTGTGATCATGATCACTCATTGAACCTGCTAGAACTTGTAAGCCTCTCTAGATTAATTAAGGCACAATTCTAATTATTAATGTAAGTCTACAAAATATTGATAATTTATGATGCTACAAACTCTTGCGTTTCTGATTCAAGCATGGAAATTATGGAATGAAGAAAATATAAGATCTCTCATAGAGTCAGAAATATCTGATCTAGACTATTTCAATGACATTATGAGATGCATACACATTGGATTTTTATGTGTTCAAGAACATGCAAAAGATAGGCCTTCTAACAAGAGTAAATTCAATGCTTAAGAATCACACTGTTAACCTTCCTACATCATGTCAACTTGCATACATACAAAGGAAGGTTGTAACAAGTGCAGAGTGTAATGCCCACATTTTCAGTAACTGGAGACAGGGCTAATGATGGGTTACAGAGTAATGAATGGTTCGGAGAGTGAATAGAATCATAAGAGATGCCAAGGGTGCCATTTTGCAAGCAAAAGAAACATAGGGGTAAAATGGTCATTTTGAGAAAAGTCAAGGGCATTTGGTAATTTTGTCCAAAATACTAAAAAATGACTCCGGGCACCAAAAGATAGAGAAAAAGTCACTGATTAGTAATTGAGGCTCAGTTAAGGTTAAATGGACAAAAATGCCCTCTGTGGTAATTTTTTACGGTAAATAATATTTTGGCTATTTAATAAGTTTTTAGCCAAATATTATTATTTAAATTGTCCAGGGGTCTCAGAAATGCAATATTAAAGTAGCAAAAAATAGTTTGTGGAGTGTCCTAATTTATAAAATTGTTTCCAGTACATAGTCAGAAACAGTTTGTCAAAACGGCAGTACGAAAGATCGAAAATTACCTAATTAGGATTTTCAGTAGAAAATTAATTAAGGCCATTTCGAAGCGGGTTTTGAGGAAAGAAAAATACTCTAATGAGATTATGAATTATGGAAAATTTTGAGGGTCTGAGATAGCCGGTGGATGGAGATTAGATAAAATAAGGGTATTTTTGGAAAAGTGGAATTGTGAGGACAAGAATGAGCCACTTGTCTTCTTCTTATTCAAAGATGATAAATTAATGAGAGATATTTAGCTAGATAGAAAATTTTATCAGTGTAAAGTTGCTCTGGCAGAATAAGTGGGCCCCACAACCCATTAAAAATCACATGGGCAGATTATAAAGCCTCCTAAGCCATTTTGCTGCCCATTTTTGTGCTGCACCTGGAGAGGAAGAGAGAGAGAGCACGGTGGAGAGCAAAGGCAAGAGGAAGAAGAAGAATTAAGTCAAATCTCAAGGTAAGATTGTGTTTTAGGTTTGAAATCTTCCCTAGAACCTATTTATCGTCTCTACTCTCTCATTTAATCAGTTTAGTTTTCTCTTTAAGTTGTTGGATAAAGAGTTTAAAGAGTAGTCTTGAAGAGGGCTTGAGAGAGAAAATAAGAAAGAGTAAAAATTGGAAAAGTTAAATGCTTTAAATCAACTCTAAGCTTGATTTAGGTGTGGAGCCTCTTGTGAGTCTTGATGGCTAGGATCATCACTGGGCCTCATACTGGGCCATTCATGTCAATTGGACAAAGGGTTAATTGAGCCCAAAGTCATTTTTTGGGTATACAATGCCACTACTCCTTCTACCACAAGTGCACACATTTTTTAGACTAAAGGAAGATTCAAAATAATCGTTGTTGGTGGCTTCAATGATTGGCATTCTAGGATATATATTTCACCGGAGTGAAGTTTTTACTTGACTATTTTTTTAGTTGCTTCATTTATGAGTGGGCGCTCCTGCAATAGTTTTTATTAGTTGTTGGAACAATGATACTGTCTTAACTGGTTTTTATAAGTTTATGCAACTCTTTCGGCTTTCTACTAGTTTTTTTTCCTTGCATTTTGGCTCTGTTTTTTTGTTTTTGTTTTTTTGAGTGTGGGGAATTGGTAATCAAGAGCCAATTGACCTTTTTTTTTTAAAAAAAAAAAAGACTTCAAAAGGCTAAATTAATTAATTAATTACAACATATATTATGAATATTCATATATATAATTATATTATATATCAATTTATAAATCAAACAAATTAGTTTAAAAAATAATAAATATATTAGGAAGTTAATTGTCTCTTATATTAAATACTGGAGATGGTATCATATACAATATCTTGTTATTGTGATTATATATATCCTTTAGCTTTTCTATTTAATATATTGCCATTAAATAAAAAGTATTTCAATATTTTTATAACATGGCAAACATCTTTTTAAAACCCTGTTTCACTCCTATGCAATATGCTTAATAACCTAGTGATAGAGGGAAGCAAAACATTTTGAGATGAAATATTGATTTTAAAATAATATTTTTAATTTTAATGTGCTCTTTATTTTTTTTTTTAAAAAAAACAAGTATACGATTAAAATGAAAAAAAAACTTTATAATGATTAATGTGAAAAATAAATAAATAATACTATAAAGCATGGAGAGTCATATTTATGCCTAGATGATAATAAAACTTTGAATGATTGACAACTCCGTCAAACAAGGATGCAACAACAGTTTTATTTTATTTATTTATTATTTATTTGTTGTGTGTGTGTGTGTGTGTTATTAACAGTTAAACACTTGAGATGCAGTTAGTGGGAAAATAAGAAATCTGGCAAGGGACATTTTTGACTTTCTATTTTTACATTTTAAAATTCGGTCCCTCCAAGTAATTGCCATTTTTATAGTCCTTCATAATAAATATGATGTTTTCTAGGTTGGGAAAATTAGAATGAAGAATCTGAAAGAAATAATATTTACTGATAAAGACTATAACAGTTGTAATTATTTAGAATGACTAAAAATAAAAATCTAAAATCTAAAATACTAAATTGACCCTAACTAAATTTTTACATTCCCTCCTATATTCTCTCTCACATCATATCTTTAAAAATAGTACAAAATTTTAAATTTTACTTAATTAAATAAAATTATTCTTGATTTTTACCCTTTACATAAATATCTCAAGAAAAAAATTACACATTGTCCAGTTTTGTCAAATTATAATATTTTAAAAATAAACACAAACTTGAAAAAAAATAAAAATTATATAATTTTTATAAAATCAATATCTTTTACAATTTATTAAATTGGTTTAAGAAAAACTAGGGAGGTCTAGAAAATAAAAAAAATATAATGTACAAAATTTAATTAATTCAAAGAAAGTTTATATGATTTATTATAATTTCTAACGAAATTGATGTGAGTTAAAAAATGTATGTTAATAAAATTAAAAAAAATCTTGGATATCTATTACAGTATGAAAAGATATGAAATGAATTTATTTTTTATCTTTATGAAAATATTTTAATTAAAATTAGTGATAATAATATAAATCTTGCAACATGTTGTTATATGAATTGATTAAATGATAAATTAATTATATGAATATAAATTTGGTGAAAAAAAATTGATAAAAACATGATCATATGAATGGTCGGTAGTTTTAGTTTAAATTTTAGTTATTTTTTTAATTCTAAATATGTACATAATGTAAAAGGTTTAATGGTGGGTAATTTAGTAATTTTAAATTTGTATTTTAATATTGTTCCTTTTAAGTAATTACAATTTCAATGGTCCTTTTTGATAAATATTATTTTCTCCTAGTCCTTTATTTTAATTTTCTCAAATAGTTTTGAAAACAAGAAAACATAAAATAGAACCAAGCAAGCCCTTTATTTTTTGGCTAATTGTTTTTCCAAAAAATTATAGGCATTTTGTTGTCTTTTAATTGTTTATCAACTTTTCTAAACTCATATGATTCTTATAAATAGAGTCGGAAAAACGGGTCAGCTTGATTAGACCCATTTAAGTCGAGGGGTGAGTCTAAAAAGGCCAGCTCTATAGACCCTTTTAGGCTGGCGGGTTTAAAAATGCCAGCCTTGCACAGTAGTGAGTCGACTCGTTTAGGCCCACCAAAGTAATTTTTTATTTTTGTTTTAGACATTATTTATTCTTCATATATTTACTTTCAAGTTTCAGAAACAAATTCTTTTAAATTAAACATTTATTTTTAATTTGTTTATTGTTAATAATATACCTATAAAATATGAGAAGAAAAAAATATTGTTGAAATATAATTTTTCTTATCGCTTATTTAATGCATTATATTATAACAACTCTCTCTTTTCCTTTAAATTTTAAAAGAAATCCTTTCAATTCAAACACTTATTTCTAGTTATTGTGTGTTATATAAAGACACATACATATTTTCACGCCTTGAATCTTTATTCTTTCCAATTTCAATATCAAACTTGTTATGTTGTTTTCCACATACAAACTACTTTTCAAAAGCCAAATTAAAAATTTATTGGTTTAATTTGATCTATGTAAAAAAAGGTAAGATATGTTAAACATGCACGTGACTTGTGAGTCAGCCCATGATCCGAGTCAAAAGCCTGTGGGTTGGCCTGAGCCCGCCAGTTCAAGGGCCAAGCTTCAAAATTCAAGCTCTTATGTCTTGGTAATTTCTAAGGAACAAAAAATGGTATCGAACTAGTAGGTTCAACCTGAAAACTGGTGAACCGGTCTGAAGTTGAAGCGAAGATGAGTTGGCTCAGATCAACCCGGTCAACCCACCGGTTTGAATGGGTTGATCAGGTCACATTTTTATGATCAGATTCCTTCTACTCCACATCATTTAAATATTTTTTTTTAAAAAAAGTGTAAAATCAAAACCCCTACCTTGAAGTCCCAAATCAACGCTCGCGGTGCCACTAACCCTACCTCAGCAGCACTCTCACCTTGCCAATCTATGAGCTTGGTGCCTTCACTCTTGGGCATCAGATCAAAGTCAAATTGCCCTCCTTCCTCCTAGCCTGTAGTTGTTGGCAACGTAATGCAAAGTTATGCGATAATATATCAAAGGAAGGAGGGTTAGCAACAGAGTAGTTGTGGGGTGGATTGAGAGGTCTTGAAGCTTTGCATTATCATCAAGGTTGGTGAAGTAAGTGGTGTCTCTCACTCTCAGTATTGGAACAGAGGAAGCAAGGGAGGTTGGGAAGTGAGAAAGAGAATATCGTCAAGCAAAATTGAGATATAAGGGCTGGTTTGGATCAAAGAATTGATGGGAATAGAAATGAATGGAAGAGAATGGAATGGAATGGAATGGAAAGGAAAATTTTTTGGAATAGGATGTTTGGTATGCACTGAAATGGAAAATGATTTGATAGGAAAATTTATATTTGGTTGGTCAAAATGATGGTAAGATATGTAAGAAAATTGTATAAAATGACCAAATTACCCTTATCAAGAAATTCAGTAATCAATAATAAATTATTTTTTAATAAATACTATATTAGATAAATTAATATATTAAATATATATTATTAGATACATTAAATATTAAAATATAAAAATATTTTTTTAATACAAAAAAAACAAAAAAACACGATACCCCATGAAAGAAAGACGTTGTCCTCTAAAGATAAAGTGGACCCAACTATAAAAAAAAGGATAAGTGGACCCAGATGAAAAAACTGTGTTTCTTCTTCACTGAAGAAACTCTCCTATTCGCTGAAGGAGAAACAGTTTCTTCAGCAAAGAAATTTGAGGGAAGGCGATCCAGAAGGGACGGGAGAGAGTGAGAGTGGAAAGAAAGGAGAGGATGCTGGAGACTGAGACTATAAAATTACGTAATTATCCTGTAAAATGGGCCCTTCTGGAGGTATAAGCAAGAGACCATTCTATCCTAGTAGCAGCTCTTCTAAGAAACATAGTCACTTTAAGGGCTCTCATCAGAAGAATCGTTCTCTAGGTAGTCAGGCAGTGAGAGGACATAATGGTGGTGGCCACAGTGCATGCGTTGGGCCTATTATAAGTCTGGGGTCATACCGAGGTTCTACCATTTCCGGTCCCAGTTTTAACAGCCATCCTTTATGTCAGCGATGCAGTAGGAGCCACCCAGGGTAGTGCTGGGTTTTTTATGCTTATGGAGAGGTTGGTCACAGTGCTAAGTATTGTGAGAAGGTGAAGACGATCAACTCACCAAAGCCTTCATTTCTGGCAAAGGTATATGCTTTGACATCTGAGGAAGCCAGTATAGCTCCTAATCTAATCAGAGGTAATGTTCTTCTTAATGGGCAATCACTATATGCTTTATTTGATTTTGGTGCCACTCATTCATTCATATCCTTTGCTTGTGTTGATAAATTGAAGTTGTGTTTAATTGACTTGCCTTATAATTTGTTTGTCTACTCCGGCGGGAGTTACGGTGAAAACTATTAAGGCATGTATGAGATTGTCTCTTGTTTGTAATGGTCGTTAGACGGCCATTGACTTGTTTTGTTTGCCTCTAAGAGTAATTGATGTGATTGTGGGTATGGATTGGTTATCATCCAATGATGTTACCTTGGATTGTGAAAAGAAGATAGTGGTTATGCGTGATAGTTCTGCACCAATTTCAATGCTAGATGCTCCTATGTTATTATCTCCTGCTCAGGTAGAGAAGAGTGTTAAGAAAGGTTGTTTGGCATATTTGGTTTTCTTCTCGATCCAAGTAGAGAATGGAAAAGGGATTAACCAGATTGAGATTGTTAATGAGTTTCCAGAAGTGTTTCCAGAGGAGATGTCTGGCTTGCCTCCAAAGAGAGAAGTAGAGTTTTCCATTGATTTGGCACCTGGGACTAAGCCTATTTCTAGAGCTCCGTACAGGATGTCACATTTAGAGTTGGCAGAATTGAAGAGACAGTGAAGAGATATTGGAAAAGGGTTTCATCAAGCCCAGTGTGTCTCCGTGGGGTGCTCCAATATTGTTTGTAAAGAAGAAAGATGGTAGCTTGAGGCTATGTATCGATTATCGACAACTCAATAAAGCTACAATTAAGAACAAGTATCCACTTCTGAGGATTGATGATCTGTTAGATCAACTGGTGGGTTCTTCTATCTTCTCAAAGATTGACCTGAGATTTGGGTACCATCAATTAAGGGTTTGAGCTGAAGACATCCAAAACTGCTTTTCATACTAGATATGGTCACTATGATTTTCTCATGATGCCTTTTGGGTTGACTAACGCTCCTGTAGTGTTCATGGATTACATGAACAGGGTCTTTAGGTCATATTTGGATCAGTTTGTAGTGGTGTTTATTGATGACATTCTCATCTATTCGAAGAGCGAGGAAGAGCATCGATCTCATCCTCGTATCGTACAACAATTATTGCAGGAGAATAAGTTATACGCCAAATTAAGCAAATGTGAATTTTGGCTCAGAGAAGTGAAGTTTCTGGGGCATGTGGTGTCAGCTCAAGGTGTAGCAGTGGATCCCAGTAAGGTTGATGCCGTTTTAAAGTGGGAATCTCCCAAGTCGGTGTCAGAGGTCTGCAGTTTTGTGGGGTTAGCTGGATATTATTATTGCTTTATCCAATGATTTTCTCAAATTTCTATGCCCTTGTTGAAATTAACCAAGAAGAACCAACCATTTATGTGGACTGATAAATGTGAGTTAGCATTCCGGGAGTTGAAATCAAGGTTGACCATTGCTCTAGTCCTTACAATTCCAGATCCGACCCGACCTTATATAGTTTATACCAATGCATCCTTGAAGGGTTTGGGGTGTGTTTTGATGCAAGGGAACAATGTGGTGGCCTATGCTTCTAAACAGTGGAGACCTCATGAGGAGAATTAATCCACCCATGACTTGGAGCTCACTGCAGTGGTGTTTGTATTAAAGATTTGGAGGCATTATCTATATGGCTCCCAGTTTGAGGTTCTTTGTGATCATAAGAGTTTGAAGTATTTAGTGGATCAAAAGGAACTGAACAACAGGCAAAGGAGATAGATGGAGTTCCTAAAAGATTATGATTTTGAGTTGAAATACCATCCTAGAAAGGTTAATGTTGTAGCAGATGCATTTAGTAGGAAGTCAATACATTGTACCATTTGATGTTGGTAGAACACTATCACTTGGAAGGATTGAGAGACTTTCGAGTTATACCAGAAGCCGCAGCCAAGTTGAATTAGATATCAGGGGATGTGGAATTCTACCAGAATTTGAGAGGCTCAAATAAGGGATAAGCACTTGATTCAGATTAGAAGGGAGTTGGAGAATGGTGATATCCCGAATTATGAAATTGGGAGTGATGGGATCTTGACATACAAGAAGAGGGTTTGTGTTCCCAACAATGAAGAGATCAAGAAGAATATTCTTGAGGAGGCTCATCAATGCCGATACACTATTCACCCTGGAATCACCAAGATGTATAATGATTTAATGGATATTGATGGCCTAAAATGAAGAGGGAGGTAACTAACTTTGTTTTAAAGTGCTTAACTTGTCAAAACATCAAAATTGAACACTGACATCCCCCAGGGTTGTTTCAACCCTTGAGGTTCCTGGTTGGAAATGGGAAAGCATTTTTATGGATTTTATCATGGGACTACCCCCAGTTATAGGAGGACGCAATGCCATTTGGGTGATTGTGGACCGTTTGACTAAATATGCTCATTTCCTCCCTATTCATGCTAACGAGTCATTGGAGAATTGGGCTAAGTTATACGTGAACCAGATTGTGAGACTCCATGGAGTACCCAAGGATATCATCTCATATCATGATCTAAGGTTCACTTCAAACTTTTGGAAGTCGTTTCAGGGAGCCTTGGGATCAAGGTTAAAGTTTAGTACAGCCTATTATCCATAAACGGATGGACAAATCGAGAGGACAATCCAAACCTTGGAAGATATGTTGAGGGCTTATGTAATGGAGGTTGGGGGAAGTTGGGATAGCCATCTACTATTGGCAGATTTTGCCTACAACAATAGTTATCATTCAAGCATTCAGATGGCACGTTTTGAAGTATTGTATGGCAAGAAGTGCAAATCGCCACTTTGTTGGACTGAATTAAGTGAGAGGACCATTGTGGGTCCAGATTATGTTGGTGAGACAATGAGGAAGATTGAGGTGATTAGGCAGAAACTTCTAACAGCTCAGAGTCGTCAGAAGAGTTATGCAGATAGGTGTCGAAGACCTTTAGAATTTGCAGTGCGTGATCACATCTTCCCTAAGGTCTCTCCAGTAACAGGCATTGGTAGATCCATCAAGGCCAAGAAGTTGTCTCCATGATACATTGGCCCATTTGATATATTGGAGCAAATTGGGCCGATTGCCTATCGTGTTGCTTTGCCACCTTATCTCTCTAATGTACATGATATGTTCCATGTATCGCAATTGAAAAAGTATCATCCAGATTCTTCACACATTATTGAACCAGAAGAGATTGAGTTAAGGGACAACTTGACTTTCAAGGCGGAACCGGAGCGGATTCTAGATGTACAAGATAAGCAATTGTGAAATAAAACCATTCGATTGCTGAAGATTTTCTGGAAGGGAATGTCACCAGGTGATGCTACTTGGGAAACTGAGGAGCATATGAAACGGGACTTCCCAAATTTATTTGTTTAGGTATGCCTTGTGTGATTATTGTGTTGTTTATGTGATGTCGATTTTTGTATTGCTTTTTTTTTTCCTTGTTGCGGTGTTATAGCCTTATTTTGTTAAATTTTCCTATTGCTATGAATTTTGGGGGCAAAATTCCTCTTAGGTGGGGAGAGTTGTAACATCCTAATTTTTATTTACCTAATAAAATAATAATAATAATCATTATTTTGTATGATAAATAAATTTTTGTATATTGGGAGTAAATAAAATAAACCCAAAATGAAATTTATATAAATAACCATAATAATGAGGATAATAATAATAATAATAATAATAATAATAATAATAATAATAATAATAAGAAAAGAGAGAGAATCGGATGACATGGGGTTGCTCTTTGTAATATTCTCTTTTGGGGTCATGTTGTGTAAGTTTAGCCAAAGTTTTATTAAACCCCAATTCCCCCCTCTCTCTCTCTCTCGCCTTTTCTGCTGCTCCAGCCATTTTCTTGTTTTCCACATGCGCGTTGCTTCTCCACCATTGTTGAGCCATTTTAGAGTTTATTTTGGTGAGTAAAACATTTTCAAATCATTAAACCTCATTCATCAAAGTTGTTCTACATTTCTAGATCTACCTAATGGTGTGAATTATTTGATTAATGGAGCAAAATTATAGTTTTGGATTTGGATGAAGTTTTGATTTTTGACAATAGATGACTATATGATTGTAGAGCTAAAATAATAGTATGTTTTGATTGGCTTAGTTTTATCTATTGGTTGATTTAAGAATTTTAAATAATATTTTTATTTAAATGTGAAGTCCCACATCGATTGGGAAGGGGAACGAGTCACGCCTTATAAGGGTGTGGATACCTTCCCCTTGTAGACGTGTTTTCTGGGTTATTGTAGAAACTCAGGGAAACAAAACCCTGCTCTATTTGCAACATGGATAATATCTACAAGGGAGGGCTTTGGGATGTTACAAATGGTATCAGAGCCAGGCCTCCGGTTGCTATGCAATTGAGGATGCTAGGCCCCTATAGGGGGTGGATGTGAAGTCCCATATCGATTGGGAAGGGGACGAAGCACAACTTATAAGGGTGTGGATACCTTCCCTTTGTAGATGTGTTTTCTAAGTTATTGTAGAAACTTAAAGAAACAAAACCCTGCTCTATTTGCAATAGGGACAATATCTACAAGGGAGGGCTTTGGGATGTTACAGCTATTATAAAGATGAATCTTAGAGGTTCTAGTGAGAGAAAATGAGAAGGAGTAAAAATTGGAAGTATCAAGTGCCATTAATCAACTCTATGCATGTTTTGTGACCTGCTGCTATCAAGTTTGAATTGATTTGAGTATATAATGAAATTTTGGCACTAAATGTTAGAATGGCCGACACCCAAGAGGGGGGGTGAATTGGGTGTTTCAAAACTTTTCTTTTCAAACCTTGATTAAACAAACTATCCAAATCATAAGTTGATAAAACATAGATAATGATATTGGATAGAGTAAGAATGGAATCATTAGAAATCAGTGAAGATGAAAGAAAGATAAGCACACAGAGATTTATCTTGGTTCGGTCCTCTCTGACCTACGTCCAGTCCTCAGACTCTTCTGAGATTTACAATTCACTATATCATCCAAGTTTAACCAGGTACTTGGAAAACCATTACAGCCACATATTCAATGTAATACATACACAGGCTCTTTCAAGTTTGTGACGGTGGGTACTTGATAACCCCATAAACTTTCCGGGT